>JAUTBV010174897.1:0-23632 GCA_032361325.1 Lepetodrilus fucensis | reverse complement strand
ACATGATTTTGTGTATGTCAAGTGAATGCACTTTGCAGTTATAGCTAAGAACTAGTCCAAAACAACCATAAATATCTCTGATATTATGCCTTTAAACTCCATATTCACTCACTTTGAAAATGCTTTTAACATGCGACTGGAACAAAATATCTAAAAAAAATACTACCGGTAATTTTTATTTTGATATACAGTCACTTTTTTGTTAGAACTGAACTGTTATTATTAACGTGTGGTCCAGGTGGTTGTGTACAACTGTGCTATTGTGTTTGTGGTAGCATGTTAGACTACAAACCTGAAAGTTTGAGATCGAATCACATCTTGAGACCGACTTTCTTGCCTGTTATTTCCTGTTCTCTGCAATGTAATATTTTTGGTTTTCTGCATCGGCCAATGTGTTTGGGTTTTACAGTAGTAAGTAGCTGTTGTATGTTCTCTCCCTACTGTAAACAAACTGCCATGATGTCACTGACCTACGTTTTATTTTACATGTATTTAAATTGACACCTATTTTACCCATGTGCAATTCTTATTATTTCCCCATGTCCCAATGGATCTGATAAAAGTTGATTAAAGTTGTAGTGTAAAAACTGATTTCTTTATAAACTATTGGTTATAATCAAAATCTCCTAAGAATATATTATTGTTTTGGTGGTTGGAAATGTATGTTAAATGATAGATTAATTTGTGGAAACATTACAGAATCAAAAAATACATATCAGCTTTCCAATTTTTATTACCGGTATATAAATATGTATTCACAATCATCACTAGTCTTAACACAATTACTTATTCAACAAATCCTTCCCAGCATTGTACTTTCTTTATTGTCAAATTTTGTGTCACTTGTAAATGCTTTAAAACAAATTTTCTCATGATATAAGCCTCACTTCCATTCAACAACTCTAAAATGGTTTATGGCAAACTATCGTAAAGTACTGTTTTTAAAGACCACTTTCTAAGATAATTTGATACAAGATGGATAGAGGGAAGGGGAGAAATACATTATAGTTGAGAGATGACATATTTCTTGCCATCTTTTTACTGCCTTCATTGACAATTTTCCATTTGTTGTGCTAGTGCATGCCTGTCCAAGATCATAAATTTGATCCAATGCCAAGAGCTGAATGGCTGATTTTCTTTTCATATTTGTGTATTTGATGCAGAGGAAGTCATATGATTTAGAAAGTAATGTGCTAAGAAAGTACTTTTATTGATCTGGGCTTGTCTTAGTCTTTGTCAAAAATGTTTCATGACAATTATTTTGTAATTTTTGAAAAGAAATGGTAATTTTATCTCTCTCAAAAATATTGCCATGAAATGTCTTTAACAAGGATTAGGCTCTCCTATGCAAAACGGCGGGAGTCTAAGATAACATCAACGTCAACCTTAGCAATGATGTAGTCTATGGCTTTAGTCTATAGATTGGAATACGGTATACAGTAACCACAATCTAATTAAAATCAGATCTCATTTTGCTCCTTCAACATTCTTTCCAAATATCTGAGCATCTAGTTTCGGATCCGATTTTAATGAGGTTGTGGCTACCATAAAGATGAGCCATCTTGTACAGGAGTGATCTTACCCACGTTCCACAGAATGGTTGTAGTTACGACTCGGTGCTACGATCGTTCTGTGGTACCGGCAGCCCAGTGTTTGGAAATCTTTTGAACAGTAAAAAGTATGTTCACCTTGATCAGGGAAACTTATTGCATCTTGTGATGTTTTTGTTCCTTGTTAAAAAAACGCATTCCACCCAACAGCATCCTGGTGACTTGTTACTTCCCAGTAATAAAACTGTTGTGTTTTGACAACTAGCAGATGTCTTCATTTCTTCTTTTTACATTTAACCAATACATCAAAGCCTCACTACTAAATTGTGAGAAGTTATGATATTGGTTTATTTCCTGTTCTCTGATCTTGTCTTGGTAATTCATCTCCTAACACAGTTTGGATTCGTTGCTTTAGGACAATATGGTGCCATCATCCACACAGGCCTGTAGTCCTTGTAAAAAATGTTGGAGGTAATTAATTATTTTATCTGTGTTGTAGATGTTGGATTGAATGATTATTTTTTAAATTAAACATTTTAACTATTTTTAATTTTCAAAATTTAAATTTTACAATTCAAATAGATTGTCTCCAGTCTCGATGATGAGGACTATACTGGACACAGATTATGGCTGTTATTGAAAAGATCTTTTCCATCATCTTGCTTCACTCGTACAGGTGTCAGCGTAGCTCAGAGTTGTACCCTTCTGAGATGCACTTCCATACATGCCTTTCAATTCTGTGCTGGCAGATACAAACACAACAGAGGTGTTGAGGACATGTTGGTTTATTTTGTCCTGCAATATATACACATGTTATCATTATACACATCTTGTCATTATACAACATCTTGGACCGCTCGCACAGTTCACATTCTCACTCGCATAAGACACTCGGATCATTATTGCATTCATAGAGGCAAAACTCGTCAACAGGCAATGAATCTTGCCTCAATCACTCATTGCATTCACTCGCATTATATACATTTAAATTTATTATTTAAAAAAAGTCAAATGATTTTCTTTTAACAACAATTTCTAACAGTAGTGCGACATATAATCTGAAACATGAACACAGATCTACACGAGTTCTAACATACAGACTGAGAATGTATGAAGGCTGATATACAAATGTTGGAATGTGGCATCAAGTCCACATCATTCTTGAATGAGATCAATTGTAAAAGTAATGGTAAGATCCACCTACAATCTAAAACTACCAACACACAATGCCTCGGATAATACTGTACTATAAATGCTGTATAAAATGCTTTCTGCAACACAGTGAGTGAATTATTGTTTTATGTCACGGCGGGAATATTTCACCCATAAGTTACGAATCTGAACCACAGGGTTACCCTTGAAAATACATTTTTATTCAAGTAAATCGGATGGTGGGCTGATTACATTGGGCAATAAGACTTCTCGTTTCTAAGTAGTACTATGGAAAGACTAAATACAAATTGTAAGGAGAGTCATCAGCTGCCAAGTGACATATTTACAAGGAAGAAAACATCATTAGCTTCCATGCAATGGGTTATTGTACTGTTGTAATGTTTCCATAATTTTAGGCACAATCTTCAGAAGGCAATCAATCAATCAATCAACAATCAATTGCAATAAGCTTATTCCGAGATTAAAATCTCCAGTTGGCAATATTATTTCCACTACCATGTACAGTAGGCAGTATGTAAGTGTTTGTGTGGCTGTTGTGTAGAATGATGTTATAGCACTTCGGAGCCATAACTCATTTTGATATTAGTTGAGAAAAAGATTGCACTGTTACGAACTAGAAATGCTTCCTGAATGAGAATATCAGTTGTTAAATGATTGACAAATAGAAAGTTACTTTTGGTATCAAAAGTCAGCATGGTATACAGAAGTGTAAATACCTCAAAAGCTGTGTCCTGAAAACCGCGGAACATTTCGACCAAATTATCTCATACAAAGCAGCTCTTTACAATCAGATTCTAATCCCTCTCGACCAATCGGAAATTAATTCATGTGTTTTCTTCACGAGGGTGATATTAAGTTCCGCCGTGAATATTGGAATTTTGTGAATCATTCCTGAATGAGCAGGCAATACAACAGTCAACAAGACATTTGTGGTAGAACACTTGTATAACATTGCTGTACATATAAATCACATATCTCTTTCCGTAATCACATTTGCTAAACGTATAGATACATAGACACACCTACAGGACAGAAACTCATTGGCATTAACTTGGAGAATAAATGTAGATCATATAATTTCATGAAGCTCTCTAATCCACTAAGAAAGCATAATGCTTTCTTTGCTGATAGCTAATACTCTGCATAGAGAGTTTTGTCAAAGGACACCCAGTACATTATTTCACTTGTAATACTGTTTAACATTTTATCAGTTTATCAGAATTAGTCCAAGTCCCAAGATTATGTAACTTTAAAAAATACGAACTCATGCTCAACTCAGTTTTGTTCACAAATCATCATATAAAATATGAGCTTGAGCATGAAATTGTACTCAAAGACGTTTTGTAACCTCGGACCCAGATCGAAATACAATGTTGAAGTTTGTCAAGATATGAGACATGCCGTAGCTCTGTAGATAAAAATTGTGACATTGCTGCAACCAAATATATCAGATTTATGGATTAGGCAGATATCAGATATATGGATTAGGCACGGTCACAGTCAGGGCATCTCTGGTTGCCTTCAGTATGGAGAGAGTTAATCATGACCACTTCAGAATAGGGCACCTTGGGCTGACTTCAGCAGATAGAAATTTAAAAGTAAGGGTGTCTTGTTGACTTTGTGTGTAGTAACGATTGGTTGGTCTGGCAAACATGGTTTTGTGACATCATTATCAAGGCAATATCGCTGCGATAACATAATCTATAACATAACACACTATCGTAACAAATATTCATTCTCTCATAATAACAATCTTAGTAATAAAAAATACATTTCTATTCATGAATGTACACACATATGACTTCCTATGAATTAAGAAAAAATGTCCAATGAACTTATACATATTGCTGCTTTGGACATAAATGCGTGAATAAAAATTCATAGAAAATGATGGCGTTCCAAAAGTCTTCATGGTTGATGAGCAATGAGTTGCGATGTTCCTTGGTAGTTCAGGATCTGCATCTAGAAACCAGTTTTAAGCAGTGTTTCTCTACAGACAGACCCCAGTTGTGTAATGGCTGTGATGTCAGGTGGATGCTATAAGGAACACTTAACGGTTGTTTGATAAATGGGGAGCACACAGTTATATTGCTAGCTGGTTTCCCTTCTGTATCCTGGGTAACCTCTAACACTACAGTATATAATGCTGATGACGTTGAACATGTTTATGGATGTCCCTTGGACACATAAGGGGCGTTCCTTTCAACTGTTCTAGCTGTCCGTACTCCAACCGGTTGCACACATGGTCGCACATTTCTAGCACAAGCAAGATTGTGGTAAAGAGTGCCATTAGATGTGTGACATCACTGTTCTATCCCTGTTCTGTCTGCACCATCTCGCTAGCGGAGGCAGACCACACAGGTTTTGGACAGTGTACAGTTTTGTTCCTTTGACAAACTGGTGTGTTCGACATATTTTCGGACACTGTTCTACGGCAAAAGGAACGACTATTGAGTCAAGTGTAGACGGATGGAGATGCTAGGACTTGGATTGTTTCTGTGCAGACAGCACAGGCTGATGCGGGGACGGACTTGGTGATCGTGAACGTAGTTTTTTGCGGACTTTGTTGATCAGATCCTACAAATATAGAAAATTTAATGCATGAAATATACTGTATACAAGTTTAATTTTTCTAATACCTTAAGCTGATTAATTGAATTAGTGCTTTACGTTGCACCCATACGGTATGTGACAACAATACCGTAAAACACATTCAGGCAATATGTTACCATAGGAGGAAGAAAGCCTATGATGTTTTATTCCAAGAACCCTGTACTTATTTAACTCTCTCCCTGTTGAAGGAAAGCAGACATTCTTTAATGAGCTGTAGTTTTTGCCTAATCCAGCAGAGAGAGGGTTAAAGAAGAGAGTTGTTGAATTCAATGACTAAATCAATCGCTAGATATAAATTTCAACACTAAGAAAACCTTCCAATAAATGTAAGCATAATATTATATAGCAACATTACACTCGCAGTATTTGATGTTGGCTTATTATCAATTTTGGTTTATATGTCGTAATATGAAAATTAAACAGAGTTATTGTGTAAAGTGAACATGAGTTTTGGATTAGTGTAATTTCTACATTTACTATATTGTGGCGATCTGTATATGGAGTGAAATTACACACAACTGATACAGATAAAGTGAAATGTTTAACTTTGTCGACTGACAAGTTACCACTGTGCTATATTCCATCCCTCAATTCTGTGAATTATTGTTTTATGTCACAGTGGGACTTTCGCCAATACGTGATGATAATTATCTTCAGTGCACAAACATCGAAGTATATTCATATTATATTATTACATTAATATGTTCTCAAATCTATTATCTACAACATCTAGAACTACATATCACTGCTACACAAAATTCAGCAATACTGCACTTTACAAACGACCAATATGAGTCTAAAATGCAAAAGAAAAATTGAGCTGTAAATATGTACTAAAAGCATCATCTATTCTGGCTCAAATAGAGAAGCAAACATCTAAACCTACAAAAGTACAGTAGTCCATCTGTCTAGATGACATTGTGCCAGATCATCTAGAATTGGTCCCATTTTCCAGCAAGGAAATTGAAAATGTGAGGTCAACTCTGAGCATATACTATATCACTTGAGTAGGCTTGCAAACAATAATGTCTATGATCAGAAGCCCATTCTACAGAAAAGTGTAGCGATGCACGAGCAGTAGTTCTCTATACACATATAGGAATGTTTGTCTTTCATACAATTGTTCTATGGAACAGGAGCAAGATCTACGCAAATTCTCCATCATTGTCATCTGTGCCATAAAGCTGTCAGAAATTTTATTGGCATAAATTGTGGAAAAATCACAACAGCATGGTAACATCACATTGAAAACAGGTGATGCAACAATTATATCTTGGTAACACTTTGTACAGGAGGATTTTAAAGGACCTGAAGTAGGATATCATATTCATTGCAAGCCTACTAATGCGATATATCTGCTAATCTTTGAGGGATGTAACAGATTTTTTATTTTATTTTTTATTTTTCCCACTGGACAGCAATGGGACTGAGTGACACTAATGTGACCAGTATTTGGCTTAGTTCATCTAGACCCACAGTAGTTGGCAATGGCAAAAATCTAGCTGCTACAATGGAACACAATCGGAGAGAGAATACTACCTTGTCTTACACCTGTCTTAGTGCTAGTCCTGGAGAGAGGGCAAACAAGGTGGACACATGAGTCAGGCGGAAATCCCGATGAGGATGATCGAGAGGATGATCGAGAGGATGACAATGAAGTCGATGGTGTGATAGTCATGACAATTGCGATGATGATGACGATGACAGCAGCAATGACAATTGAGGCAATGAGGGTGGAGAAAGCAGAAGAAAGAAAAATGAAATATTTCAATGAAGAATATTACTGACTATAAATTGCATTAATTATTTTTTTAATATTTTAAGAAATATTTTGAGATCCATGTATTAAAAATCAAAATTGATTTCCCACCAAATCAATTTATTTGAAGAATCGTACAATATATATACAACATGGCTGTTGTAAGCAATAATTATCGCTGTTTACAGAAAAGTCGTCTTCTGAGAAAAAAGGAAAATAGCAGGTAAAGTATATTCTCATGGCAAAAAATAATGACAAAAAAACTAAACTGTTGAGTTTGAATGCAAAGAGAAGCGAGACGAGCTGAAAGTTGGCTTACCATTGGCAGAGGTGTAACACTTGTGTGGTCACTCTTGTGAGAATCCTCCTGGAAAAGTTTATATTTTAATTTTATTAATATAATCTATTAGATATTTTAAAAATCAAAGCATATCATATACTTATGACGACTAGTGCTCGAAAACTCCCATTACTCTTCATTTTCTTAAAAATTAATAATTTATATATATTTTTTTAAACTAAGAAAAATTTATAAAGTCCATGAATTATAACTTATCTAATGAACGTCAAACAGACATGAATGAATGAATTAGTGTTTTAAGTCACAGCTGGAATATTTCACCCATACGTTGACAAACAGCCATATTGGACAGCACACCAACCTCTCCAGGCTGAGATCCGTGCTTCTCCTGCTTGGACGGTAAGATGCCGTGGAAAGACGCGTGGCGGCGCACGTTGGACGAGCCCTTCTTGATGATGGCGCCTTCCATTATTATTGGACTGTGTATAGGGCCGTCCAAACTGGGCGACATTGGGGGATTCAGCTTGCCGTCCGATGGAGTTCTGGAACACAATGACAAATATTAAACTTCTGTGTGGATACTCCTTGTTATATCGTATAGTACAGCAAGTGTTGGGTATACTGTATAAGTTGGATCCATGACATGTACCCCGCGTTATCATAAAGGGGATGTATAACAGATTATACCTACCGGTATCAATGAATTTAATATACATGATGTAATATAATAATTATAATCAAGGTAATATGTCATTACAATTGTGTCAGACTTTGGAGGCAATTCTTTTCACTTATTCTTTTTATATTTTTGGAATTTTTGCATCTTTAATTTTTCCAAAAAAATAAAATAAATTTTTTTTCTAAATGGGGATTTTCTTTTTTGCTCAAATGTCATTACAAAAATATAAACCATGACATTGACTATATCATAACAAACCTGCTGCCACGGACACCTACTAAATACTGAGGGAAAAACTCTTCCATCAGACGTACCTCCTGTGAGTTCTCTTAGGACGTGTCGACCTGCTGTCATCTGAGTGACTCCCAGAGCTGCTGTCTCCCCTCCTCCGCGGCCGACTGCTCGTGTCCTCCGACAGAGCCTCATGGTCGCTGTCGCTGATGGTCCGCACGCGCGGTTGTCTCCCCTCGTCGTCGGATGGGGGCTTGGAGTCGCGGTCAGAGTTTTTCCTGCTGGTCCTGTCTCTCATCGCCTTCTCGGGAGTCTTTGAGAAGTGCTGGAGCTTCTGAAGAAGCCTGTTGGCGAAACTCTTCTGGTCGGAGTTGGACTTTGACAGGTCACCCTCAGATCCCACGCTTCCGGTCCGGCGGCGCATTCCGGAGTCCTCCAGCACAACTCCGGGGTCGGGCAGCTGTCGGGGACGAGAGGAGGCGACGGCCTCGGTTTTGCTGTTGAGCGAGCCCATGGAGCTGGATTTGGAGGACATGGTCAGCAGCCTCTGCTCCAGGGTCTCGGCCACGGGAATTCTCCGCTTCTCCGGGACGTCCTTGTCCGGGACGTCGGACGTCATAGGACTGCTGGGGCGGCTCCCCGAGGAGTGTCGCTTTCGGCCGTCGAGAACCGGTCTGTTCTTGCTGGCAGAGTCGCCATCCTTCCCGCCTTCAGACTTCTCCTTGGAACTCTCCTCCTTCTGCCACTCAGACACCTGAACCTGCAGGTCTTTGCTCCGCTTCCGCCTGTGACCTTTCACCTTGCCGTCGTCACTGCTCTCCGACAGACGTTTATCGCAGTCCTTCCTGTCCGAGTGTCTGTGCGTCCCTCCATCCACCACGGACAGGCTTTCTTGGTCTCCGGTCTCGCTGCAACGCTTGTCTCCCCTGCTGCCGTCTGCTTTCGCGTCGGTCAAGTCGGACATTTTGAAATCGCTGCTCCTTTTCCTTCTGTGACTCTTGCCGGACTCCTCCCGGTCGTGTGACTCTCTCAGCTTGGCTTTGGACGCAGCGATGGTCTCCTTCACTGCGGTGGCAGTTATGTTCTTGATAATAAAGGAACTGGCCTGGTCCAGAGTGAAGGTCTCCGACATACTGGCCGTCTCCCTCGAGTCCGACACTGCACTGTGCACACCAGGCTGCACTGCACTACCGTCGCTAAACACAGGTTTCACCGACGTCACGATGCCAGGGTGTGAACACGACTTTGTTGGCGAGCTCGTGACACTTGACGGCGAGGATGACGACGACACACGGCGCACATCTGACGGACTGCTCTGGATATTTCCATCCGATTCCGGTTTGGAACAGTCCTTATTGCTATCGCTGTCTCCGCGTATCGTTTTGTGCATGTGGCGTCTTGGCGTAGTTAGGATTGCGGCGTTGGTCTCGCACGTTCCTCGACTGGACCAGGGTCGCTCTGACGGCGACGGGATCATTGTGTCGCTCACAGAGCTGCAGTCTTGCGCAGAGTGAGACTTCGACTTCTCCGACCGTGGTGACTTCACCTTGCGGTTCTTCCGTGTCTCACGCTTACGGTGCCGCCGTTTCTCGTGGTTCTCTGTGGAGTCGTGGTCCTTGTCACTGTCGTCGGGCATGTCACTGTCACTGCTCTCAGTGATGTGGCGCTGGTCACCACCTCTGGCCAGCTTGGCCATCAGGATGTTGGACTCGTAGCTCTCCCCCAGGTCTGACAGCGCCTTCACGTAGAACCTGCACACACAGACAGGAAGGTGAATATATGAACCTAAAACTATGCCATAAAGGTGAATATATGAGCAAATTATTATTCTATGTTACAGCAGAAATCTTTCACCCATATGTGATATATAAACCTGGAATTGTGCCAAAAAGATGAATATATGAGTGAGTGAATGAGTGAATTATTGTTTTACATCATAACGGAAAGCTTTCACCCATAAGTGACAAATATATGAACTTGGGACTGTGACACAAAGGTGAAGAGATTACGCAAGCATGAAAAGGTCAATATAGGTGAGGATATCGAAGTGATTTGTTTAACATCACAGTGGGAATATTTTAACCATACTCTCCAAATCTACTGACCTGGAGTATGACTCATTCATATGCAATTACGATTCAACAGGAAAGTTTGGACAGGATGAAGAGCTCACTTGTATGTGGTACCACAGTCCAAGCCCTTCACTAGAGCTGTTGGTTTGTTGCTGGACACTAGCGCCATGCAGTTATCATTGACGTATACTCTGTAACCTACAACATAAAACTTACCCATTAGTACTATGTCTATTGACATATTACCTGCTCAACTAATGTATGGAGAGTAAATAATAGTAATAATAATAATAATAATAATAATAATAAGAATAACAAAAATAATAACCAAAAATAGTAACACGTTATAATAGTAAATATTAATTTAAAATATAAAAATAATCAAAGCAACAATTGGATTTTTTTTATAACAAATGGCATCAATTTTAAGTACTGTAAGTATAATAGTAGTAATAATAATAATAATAATAATAATAATAACAACAAAAATAATAACCAAAAATAGTAACACTATTATAATAGTAAATATTAATTTAAAATATAAAAATAATTAACAATAACAACAATAAAATTGATTTTAAAAAAATAACAAATGGCATCAATTTTAAGTGCTGTAAGTATGTTTGACATTTAGAAAGCATTGAACAGAAACATCCAGCTGACATAAAGAAGACAAATTGGTTACATTATATTACAATCATTGTCAATTTGGTGAATTACATGAAAGTAAGTTCCTACCTAGAAAGCTCTGGTTTGTGTTCTTGCCGTGCTCGTCGGTCACGCGAGAGTTTTCCCAGTGCAGTATGACAGAGTCGTCTCCCTTGTGCTGAAGGTGCAGTGCCCTGGGTGGAGTCGGCACCCCGCACTGCGGCACCTGTCTGAAGTACACCTCCTCCTCCTCGGATGGGTACGGGGACAGAGAGTGGGGGACACTGCCTGGTGGACAGACGGTAGATACATTGATATGTATGTTAATAATGACAATAATGCATAATATCTCCAATTAATGCCCCACCTTCCCTCCCCTCTCCTACCAATAAAATAAACCAAAACAAATAAAAAATAAATAAAAAATATCCCATTGTACCAATGTGAGAAATATCACTGCATGTTAGTTTCTACCCATGTCAAATTGCATGTCTCAAAGGAATAAATACATCGACTCATATGGGGGCTGTGGACAAGCTTACTGTTGTTAAAACTACCATTCCCAAGGCTTGGAACAAGTTCACAACATACAACACACACACATACGCAATACATCAGATCAGGTCCCGAGATCACAAAACATTTATGAGTACTTCTTCATGCTCAATTCAAGATTTTGTTCACAAATCCCCATATAAAATTTGACTTCGAGCATGAAATCCATACTGAGAAAAGTTGAGTAATCTCGGGGTCAGAGGTCTACAGGGGTGTCCACTCACTCCATCTCCCGGACCCCGAGTCAAGTTCCAGACTCTCCAGTTCCTCCATGTTGCCGGTCACGTGTAGCTCCGCCGCCCCCGCAGTCTCCGGCATCAGACTGTTGTTGCCGTGGAACACCGCACTGGAGATGGTGTCCAGAGTTTCCTTCAGCTGGGACACCTGCAATGATGAGTGGTGTTAATACAGTGTTGGACAGCACAGAGCAACAGTTTTGAAGAATTATGTCCATAATGTCTTGTGTGCATGATACTTCTAATGATGATTATGATGATGATGATAATAATATATAATAATAATAATAATAATAAGTATACTGTAAATCATGAAATTAATGCGAGCAGAATATTAATGCGAAAAATGTGACCGCCGTATTATCGCATTTAATTGCTGCGCGTTAAAGGTAAGACTTGGAGGAAAACATGTATGGAGACGTTCGCAATTTATTGGTGTCGCATTAAATTAGTGACGCATTAATTTCATGATTTACAGTAATAAGGATAGTGATTCATGAACTAGAAATACTGTTAAGTAACATTAGCAGTGTATAAAACTCCAGCATTGCCAGACATGAGGACTGGTAAGTCTGAGAAGTTACCCGTCCTCATACATGTTGGCCAGTGATCGATAATATACATCTTGAAAAATAAAAAAGTAACATGACATGCGGGCATGCAAGGATAAAACGTTACCAGTCCTCGATTAAAATAACCCGTCACAGGCATGCGGACAGGCTCTAATTCGAACACTGACATTAGGTAATCAAATAAAAAGACAACCACCAATAAAGTCATGCACATACATTCAAACATATATTGCAGACTGGTGCTCACCCAAGATCGCAGACTGTCAACTCACCTGAGACTGCAGACTGGCGCAGGTCTTCTCCAGGTCACGCTGCCTCTCCACGTCCATGGGACTGAAGGCGGACCGGAGCGTGGAGTCGCCCAGTCGGTCCAGCGTGTCGGACGTCCGCTCAGTGCTGCTAGATGACCGCTGACTGGAGGACACGCTGAGGAATGTCCGGCCGTTACTGGACAGCATGTCGTGGGAGGAGCAGATGGACTGCGAGGCTAGGACCTCCTTCTTCCAGGTCTGGAGGGACTGCACCTGGAGGACAGCCATACAGTATTAGATTGATCAGAACAGAATATGTGCACTGTAGCCAAACTGAACTATGTACCAGCAGAGAAGAAATAACTCTTTCCATACGGACTGCGACATATGTTGTTTGTTGAGCCAACAATTCAATACAAGGTATGCAACAAGAATAACCTCCCCATGACTGCTAACTAGCTTATACTTTTCTTTCTATAATCAATATAATATCAAAGTAACCAGTTGTAGGTCACAAATTCAATTAAAAGAGTTGACTTTATGGAATACCGGTACAAAGTATGACTCCTGGCCCCATTTTACAATGATATCCAAATTTTAGAAGCTAACTTTATGACCCAGTTTATCACCGCATAAGCTAGATGTCAATTTGGGAGTGGATAAGACTTGTGGCATTGCTGTGAAACACTTGTTACCAGGTGATAACTTTTAAGACAAGTTAGGAGGTCGTTGTGAAATGTGGGGCCTGGTGGGGCCTGGTGGTTACCTCTTGCCATAGTGTCTTGATTGCTTCCATCTGTAAAGCTCTCAACTTTCTCTCCTCTGTTGTCTGGTTCTTGTATCTGTTGAAACAAATTAAAATATGATTATGCGATCCATATTCACATCTAGCAAAACAAGGAGGAGGGAAAACAATGCTGATCATGTGAGTGAGTGAGTGAATTATTATTTTAGGTCACAGCAGGAATCTTTCAACCATACATGACATGAGTACTGGACCTATTCAGGCATGATGTAAGTGAAAGAATCTTGAAAGTGGCTCGAAACCTCAATATAAAAATAAAATACAACAATTTCTGACATGATATAAATAACACCAAGGCATATATATAATTCTGGCCCAAATTTCTCAAAACAAACTTGAGTTTGAGATTTGTTCGGCTGAGATTGTTCAACTGACTCAGTGCTGTAACCTGTGTAAAAACTCAACCTAGCTGAAATGTTATTCAAGTTACAGCACTGAGTCAATGGGAGAAACCTCAGCTTAGTTTGATTCGAGAAATTGAGGCCAAACGATTGTTTTTGACCAAAAATGCTTGAAAAAAAATAATGATATTTCCCACCTTTCCAGTTCTGCCTTGAGTAGAATGATGTGGTCCTCCGCCCTACGTGCTCGGATCTCCCTCCGTACAGATACCGCGCGGGCGTCGTGTTCCCGCAGTGAGTAGCCGCGCCACCACGACTGTATCACGGTGGCTGCTCGGTACTCTGCTGCAGCAAAACATCATCTCAGTGTTAAAACCTGTGGTGAACTGCCGATAAGTTCCTTCATTTTAATGGATACATTTTTTAATCTAATGCTTTATGAAGTGTTTTTATATATGATTTAAAGAACAATCCAGTAATTGAGTAACTCTTTTATGTTGCAGTGTAAATCTTTCATCAATATGCCATAAAAAGAATAATAAATCCTTTTTTTTCATAAATATACTACACTTTATTTCTTATAGCATGATCCTGCATTTGGGATAAGCATAGTGCTTATCCCAAAACCAGGATACTGATGGTATCTAAAGACATAAGGGTAATAATCTCTTTATCATGCAATGTCGATCTTAATTGACGATCATGAAATTAAATGTTAATAGTGGAGAATGTTTGCAGCAGAATGAAAGGACATCGAGCACAGCTAAGTCAAAAGGCGACGTCATCCGTGTGTGACGTCACATGTTGCTTGTGTTTCTTGTTTGACATCACAGACAATCAAACACCCACACACAACAGATAAACTCTGTAGGCTGAATCTTGGCTCATTGCATGATACAGACTAATTCATGGATTTGAAAAAAATATATATACTGTACTTCTTTATACAAATATCCACTTCAAATGAAATCTACCTTAAAAATACTAAGAATAAATAAGTATGAAATATTCATAGATTTAAAAACGAAACAATGACTGTGGACCTATCAGATGTAAACTGTTATACTAAAATCCTCCAAAAATTAAAACTGGTCCAACATCAATAAAGTACTCAATTAATATGACTCCATATCTGAAAATGAAAGCTTTGGTCTTCAAGACGTCAATGACCTTTTCAGTCACTTATCCATGAATACAAGAAGCAGAGTAACAGTCGCCACCTACCTTCATTGACGGTGTCACCCAGCACAGCATCACTACACGGCCGCGACAAGAAGCCCGAGTCTCTCACACTGCTCTCAGTCATCAACAGATGCTTCTGCCTCCCGGCCTCCTCGAACCTCTCTAGATTCACCCTACCTTTAACACTCTTAACATCAGTCCTGGCCACCGCCACACCATCACCAGCAGCAGGTGCCGGCATCACCGCCGTACCGCCACCCACACCTTGCAACGTCACTGCGTTGTTTGGCACGGGTATATTGCTCTTCACAGAGTCACTTTTCTCGCTTTTCTCCCTCTTGTTGAACAACCTCGCCTTGCGCTCCTCGATGGTCAGAGGCTGCGTTTTCTGAGCTTTCCTAGCACCCACTTTGTCCTTGATGAGGCTCAGTTCCTGAGCCGGTGGGAATTTCTCCATGTTGTTGTTGTCCTCCTGGTCGCTCCCGTTCCCGACGTCCACGCTCGTGTCGTAGTCCTGGCTCTCGGCCGTGGGAGGCGTGGGTCGACGCACGCGGGTGGTGGGGACCGTTCCCGAGGACTGCGGGGGAGAGAAGTCGAAGTTGGGCTTGAGGTAGCCTTTGCCGATCTCCTGGTTCAGTGGGCGGATCACGCGTCTCTCCAGCGATTCGTACTTGGTCTCGCTGCTGTCGACTGCTGATGCAGAGGTCGAAGGTCGCACACTGTGATTAGACAGCGCAGAGATGAAGGCAGATGTCGCCGGTGTTGTGGCGGCAGATGGCGCCGTCATCGGGCGTTTGGATGGGGTTCCGCTGACATCCACGGGCAAGTAGATGGACTCGGAGTCTAGAAGACTTCTCGTTTCAAAGTCTGGAAGAGAACACGACAATATTAACTCTTATCCTACTGGATTCAGCACAGGCATTGCTCTTTTGGGCATCTCCAATTTTCTCCAGCATGGAAAGGGTTAAAAGTGTTGAGATCTATCAAATGTCATAACTAAAGATTGGAATCCTTACCGCAATGAACCATTACCTAAAAACTTCAAATTTGATAGAATCAGTTAGGCTTTTATGACATCAATAATAATATATCGTGATTTAGTATTTCAAATTCTTCTACAAACCATCGAGTGAGACATCTTGCACCACAAGATCTTCACTGCTCTTTGCGTGCTTGGATGACGTCCGACTAGAAAAACTCAGCTCTTCCTGCTGACCTGGATAAAATGAAAGATAAATTGTCATTTTCTACACATACCCTCCTCGTATTTTATAACAGAACATGACTCGAGAATAAACTGTGACGTGGTTAAACCTACTCTCTGTTGTTGGCAACTGGATATGCTTCATAGAGCGGTGGGTGGAATATACATCCAGAATGAAGGTTAAATGCTATGCAAAGGGAGACAACCACATTGGTGTTTTTGCTACGTACTTGTCCATGCTGTGACGAGCGGTCGGTCGGCAGGACAGACTCTGTGGACATCTGAAGCAGGGGAGGCGACTCCAGGGCTGGGCTGGGACTGGGGAGAGTTACTGTTCCTAGGAGACTCTCCTGTAAAAGAGATCCATAAGTTCAATCACCAGATAAAAGTACAAATCAATGAACGTAACACAAAAAAAGAGTAGTAATGTTAATTAGCGGCTGTAATCGATAAAGAAACTACAATTACAAATGCTTTTCATTGAGTACATTTATGTCAAATTATTTATACACAATGATCGTCACAGCACACAGCACGTACACCTACCTGCTGGTTTAGTCAAGCTGGGAGACCTGGGGCTGTTGGTCTGGGTTTGAAGCTGGTTCTGGTGGTACCGCTGTTTGTTTAAGATACGTCCAAGTTTAGCATCCTCCTCGGTTTTCAACTGCAACAACAAAGAAAATAAAAAATAAAATAAATATAATGAAAAGTATTTACTAAACCAGCATGATTGTAGTCCTATGACATCCATCCAGGAAGAGCTTAACTAGCAATGATACATGTATTATTAATGTCATTGTGTCACAGATATGTACTGTAACATTGCTTTATAGTCGTGCAGTGTGTATAGTTCTGGCATATAGTGCATACACAATCACATCACAAGGACACATGCCAGCAATATCAATAAATCAATAATAATTGGACCTTAATTAATGTTAATTAGCCACGTAGACCCGCTTTAGTTAGTAGGCTTGTGGTTAAACCACTGCCAGTAACTGTCAACATATGGATATTTATGTAGACAGTACATATCATATTGATCATCGTGAGATGTTTTGGAGCATATCGGTAGGATGGTTTGTTTTTTATAAATGGTGTAAAGCAAAGCTATTTTGTAGACTAGAGAATGTGTTGATATCAAATTTGAGAAATTTGTAGAACCTCGATTTAAGCCAGGCCTCCCAATACGACTACCGGTATTGTGAACTCTTGCATGAACTTAATTGATATTAAAACCGCTGACATAAATATGTATTGTGATGTGCATCATTTTAGCACAACAATGGCTGAGTGATGTCATTGGCCGCTATTCACCTGATGTCAGAAAACAAAGGCGAAAAAAGAACAATTAATGTTGTACAACAATATACAGCAGCCTTAGAAACCAACCAATCACTGACTGGCTGTTTTCAATGGTAACTTCCTTTTCCATAAACAATGCTACGATAAACTGAGTGAGTGAATATAGAGTTTAACTGACAAGTATAATGTATAATAACGATCAAATGGCAGCGAATAATGAAACAAATGATCTAATAATGAGGTCATGAACTTTCGCAGAAACCATCATGTTTGAAGACAAATAGGGCATTTGGAAATATCAGATCCCTAGGGGCAAGCATTGTCGGAATCCCCTGAGTGAAGTATTGTCAGATTCCCCCCAGTGACGTCCTACTGCTTGAATCTGAAGCACTGAGATAACACAGACACACACAGCACCTCATACACACTCATCCAGACAGTCAGCCTCAGTATACAGACAAATCCCCTGTGTGATGCATTGTCATATTCCCCCGAGTGAAGCATTGTCAGAATCCCCTGTGTGATGCATTGCCAGATTCCCCCCCGAGTGAAGTCCTACTGCCTGAATCTGAAGCACTGAGATAACACAGACACACACAGCACCTCATACACACTCATCCAGACAATCAGCCTCAGTATATACAGACAAACCTATGGAAGCTCATGTAGCATGGCAGTCAGTCAAGCTTTGGATAAACACACAGCATTGTCACAAACGCTTGATTCTGCCTTGATCAAAAGGGGAAAAAAAGAGGTTGCTGTTCATTCTCTTCAAAGGTCAATAGATACCTAAAAACCAATAAATAACTGTTGCAATAAATTCCGATCGATTCTGTCTTTGTTTTCTTGACATTTACAATTGAAAATAAAAGTGTGCAATTTTATATTTAATTCAATAACGATAAATGTCAGTGTGACATAAGATAAATATTATCATTATTCAGAATAGATTCTACCTTTCAGTTTCAGTTGAACATATCTCAGATATCAAAGTTTCAGCTGACTTTATATCAGATACCTAAGCTTCAGTAGAACTTATCTCAGATATCAAAGTTTCAGTCGACCTTATCTCAGATATCAAAGTTTCAGTAGAACTTATCTCAGATATCAAAGTTTCAGTAGAACTTATCTCAGATATCAAAGTTTCAGTTGACCTTATCTCAGATATCAAAGTTTCACAAGAGAATACTGCAAGTAGTCATGATCAAGACAGAACCTCCCAGCAATACCATCATATCTCCCGTCACAAATAATAACCACCAAAACTAATCCTCTGAAACAAATGTAACACTACATGTTCATAATTATTTAATTGTCGCTAACGAATATTGATACCACTTTCTCAGCCGTGGCGCAGAACAATGAAAGTCTGCGACAAATTTCCATAACATCAATACATACACTTGCCCATGGCCGCATTAATTCAAGCAGAAACATGACCACGATATGCCTGTGGCTTTCTGTGTGAACTCAATGATATTCTTAATCGATGGCGGTGGAAAGCGACACTCGTGACCCGCGACTGTTGAGACATGTACGGGAGTTTCTGTGATGGATTATTGGTGGAAAAGGTCCTGTGACTCGCTGACTACACTGGCTTAACTCAACAGCTGTGTTGGGAGGGATACCCGGGGCCCGAGATTATGAAACATTTTTAGTAAGAGTTTAAACTTAATATGTAATATTTAATATTTAATATGTGAAGAAAACTTGAAGTTGAGCATCAGTTTGAATGAAAAGGGTTTTGTAATCTTGGGGCCTGGAGATGTGGGGTGTAGGAGGTGTGGGGTGTGGGAGGTGTGGGGTAGGGTGGAAGGTATGGGGTAGGGAGGGAGGTGGGTGTTTATACAACTTCATGAAGTCCTGGGTGTTGTTTCTCAAAGCTCTTGTAGTGGATATGAGAGCTTTGAGAAACGATACCCTTGGCTGTAGTGTAGAGTAAGTTCCACTATTCTCAGCGTTGACCATGGTGAAACCCTCCTACTCTCTCCACCCCTATCAAAGTGACTGCTAAAGTTGGGAGGCTCACCCCATACACAAAACATAGCTCCTGCCAGTATTAAAGCAATAAAATCGCTACAAAGAGATCTATTTCTGCTGAAAACCATTTTAGGACATCTTTTGCATCTTAGGACATTGTTTGTCTATCTCCAGCCAAAGCGTGGTGCAAGTAACCAAGTGATGTCAGTGTTTACTGGCCTTCATGGCTCACTGGTGCCACAATGTGTTTCAGAAACGTTGTAAGTCAAAAGGTGGCCCTTGGCCCGTGTCGTAAAAATCAATCGATCTGGAATTAACTCGACCAGAGGAATCAAAGACGCTGAAAATTTTCATTAAACAAGTACAAAGACTTCTCCAATGAAAATAGCCACTCTATTATACATGATACCAACCTATTGTCCGACGATACTATTGTTCAAATAATACCTTTTATTATATCTCCCAACAATAAATGGATATAAGGTGAAACCAATTAACATTGAGCAATGACATTTAAAATATGCCAATATTTTAAGATCTATACACGGCCTGCAATTCACAAAAGGGTCATACCGTTAGTCTGATCATAAACGGAGGTTTACATAATTTCCTGCTATAGGAAAAGCATGGTGCATGCTCTCATTTAGGCCTAGACTACAGTAATCGCCTTTCATAAAATGCAGGTCAGTGTAATTCTAAGGTAAACACACTCCAACTGTAAGCAATACTACTGTTATGGTTGGATTTAACATTGCCTTAGAGTTACGCAGTGTTGTACAGAAGGTCCTAGGACCTCATAGGTATAAGGCCTCAGATTTCACAATGATATTTTGCCTATTATAGATTTGTTATAGGACCACATCCTGCTGGATATATCCTGAGGATTAAAGCAAAGCGACACCCTGCTTGGATGTTGGTCACTCATTGCCAATAGCATGCATCAACACGGGATATTTATATCAATAACCACACCTGGATGAAAAAAACACCAGACCTGTTTAGACCCGATACAGACTCTAAGACGACCAGGCTTTTGTTAAACCTGGCGATTCGCGTCCAATATCGTAGATGGGAGAAAAACATGTTCCCTTTGTGTATGTCGTACACGATGTATGGATTTGATAAGTAGAACCGGTTTGAAGGGACCATTACGAACATATCTGTTCCTGTTAATGGTCTGGACATGATCTGTTGTCAATATAATCCATGTTAACTCGGACTCTCAAGAGTTGAGTTTCATCTGCTGATCAATACACATATATGATATTTGATAGAGTGTTAACCTTCTTTCTGCTGAAGGCAACTATGGATGCCTTAGCATAACCCTCTCCATGCTGGACTAGGCACATACATGACTCCTTTAGTTTAGGACAACTCCGGTTTGCCTTCAGCACGGAGAGTTAAAGACTTCTCTGGTCAAAATAGCAACTCTATATTATACATGATACCAACCTATTGTCAGATGATACTATTGTTCAAATAATACCTTTTATTATCTCCAACAATAAATGGATATAAGGTGAAACCGATTACCGTAACACAGCACTATGATATTTAAAATATACCAATATTTTAAGATCTATATTATAGGATGTGTTTTTAACCTAAAGGGTCGTACCGGTAGTCTGAGACTAAATGGACCAATTCAGCATGTCCTAACTGTCCTAAATATGCTGTCAATATTTTCAGGACTGTTCATATGACAAGGTACATAACACTCTGCTCCCAGGGACATTGGCACACATAAAAACAATTATTTTTTTATTAAAATGATTTCATTACAACTGTAGACAGTATATTCCATAGCTACTACTGTTAACACATTACGACTGTACACCTTGTAATCTATACTCCACAACACAATACCCTAGTTTACACGTTCAGCCTGAATGTGCTGCTGTAGAACTATAACCTACTATAACTGGTGGACCAGTTACTATCTACCCTAGTCAGCATTATACCAGCAGTGCGTCCTTCAAGCTCCCATTATGTCGGCTTTGAAGACGCGATATCAAAGAACGACCTCTGCTGTATGCAATAGGAATCAGTGTAACATGGTAAATACACATGCAGAGGTTAGCAAATAGTATTCCTTTTCATCCATAGAAAGAAAACTTCAACAATTTGCAAATTAATGTAAGGCACCATATTTGAACAAGAAGCATGGGGTAGACATAAACATGCATAAGTATACATAAACATTAATGCTCTTTGGCTGTGAAATGTTGATGCCTTTCCCTTGAAATTGCTTAGCTGTATGTAGAGATTCCTCATCAGAATTTAAACATTGATAACCAGCAGTCTGACAATGCTACCCCAGTAAACTGCATATGTCTGACAATGCTACCCTAGTAAACTGCATATGTCTGACAATGCTACCCTAGTAAAAGCTATCCTAGTAAACTGCATATGTCTGACAATGCTACCCTAGTAAACTGCATATGTCTGACAATGCTACCCTAGTAAACTGCATATGGTTGGTTGAATTAGAGCCGCTTCAACATTCTTTCACTCATATCATGGCAGGAATGTTTTGTATGCAATTAAGTATTGCTATACTACAGGTACCGTAGATGCCCTTTCATTTACTTCCTTGTGACTTTGACATTAATTGTATTTACTTCCTTGTGAATTTGACATTACTTGTTTGCACTAAAAGCCTTCACTCACTACATAAAACTTGGAATAGTCCTACTTTTGACATAATCCTTCTTCTACTTTACTTAAGTATTCCTGATTTCATGTAAATACCCCTCCATTTCAGGTAAATACTCCCCTCCCTTTCAGGTAAATACACCTCCCTTTCAGTAAATACCCCTCCCTTTCAGGTAAATACCCCTCCCTTTCAGGTAAATACCCATCCATCCATGAGAAAGTGATAAAACTGTACTTTAGAATAATTAAATAATAAGACACATGGCTGTTAAAATAACAACACATCAATTATGTACAACCTCTAATCATGTTATTATCATCAAACAAAACTCTGATTGGCATTATTTTATGTGCTGGTAAAAATGCCAGCAGAAAGCACAAGCACAAGCCCAGAGCAGAAATAAATACAAACTAATTAACTGTAGAAGTGTATAGGGAATGAAAGTAAACGCACAAGTTATTATTTTATGTTGCAGCGGAAACCTTTCAACGATATGCAATGTGGGAGTGAAAGTAAACAGGAAGATAATGAGTTAAAGGTGGCAACGCTTTCACCATTAAAGTACACACAGCCTGAATACTGTCATCTGATTGGTTCATAAAGTGCAATAATAAGCTCTACAATATCTTAGTAGTGGGCGAGTTGGTTTTTAAATTTCACTGCAAAAATAGTATTTATTATTAAATAACAGTTTTACCTGTGAGATTCCCTATTAGGAGTTATGCATATATGACAGGAATTCAGTGCTACAGATGTTGCAGGGTTTCCTCCTGCCTAGACTAACAAGCTGTGATATAAGTGAAAGAATCTTGAAACCGGTTCTAAACCCCAATTGCATTAAAAAAAGAATATTAAAAATCTTTTAAAATGGTAATACATTCATAGAAATTAGTGACATACAAATTAATGAGCTGTGTAGGTAGTACACACAAACTAGTGCTAGTATGCATACTATAGTGCGGCGGTACTGGTGAGACACCTCCTGTGGTGAGAGAGGGGTGAAGTGTGGAGGTGACTGAGTCCACACTTCTCATGACTTACTCATTAACAAACCACTGCAGAGTCGCTGATCAATATGATTGCTTCACGTCCTACGTTTAGAAATACAATAGGTATGTGTGTGCCTTAAGCACGAAAACTGGTCTCCATTTACTACCGAGATAAACAAAGACCGCCAGTGTGGACCAATTTGTACAAAGTCATTGATCGTCATGTGTTTAAGCATGTATCTAATGGGTCATGCCAAAACCTACCAGTAAATTACCTCAAAACCTATTAGTAAATTACCTATAAGATTGCAAAGCTCCACAATTTAGCCATAAAAACAAATCCTTTAACCTCATCACTGCTGCAGGCATATCTATATGCCCTAAACACATCCATAATACAATAATTCAGCATGGAGAAAGTTAAATCAACATTAATTTTCTTAAGAATAGCAACATCCCTTCTATATTTTTCTGATCTTTTTACTTTGACATACGTGGGGGGGGGGGGGGGGGGGGGGGGGGGGGGGGGG
>JAUTBV010174786.1:0-23645 GCA_032361325.1 Lepetodrilus fucensis | reverse complement strand
GGCTCCCGCCACAATAAAAAGCGTTGACGTTACAATAGTTGTAGCCTACAAGAGCGTCGTGCAGCGGGCACCCGCGGTAACCACAGTCAGTAATTTCACCAGGATGAGATACATGCATTATAATTAACGTACGATTCACTATTTGCATTCACCTAGCACTACTTGGTACTTAGTAATTATATGATGGTTAACACACGGGATCGAGGGCGTCATGGTATGTTAATGCATATTCTTGAAAGATTTGTATGCATATACATGACAATGGAGAAGTAATTATAATGATATATAATGGTATTAGAATCTACAAAGGGGCTGTATTGTGTGCATGCACCTAATGGAGATTCCGAAAATTCAAGTTGCGCACAAGTTACTTCCCTTGAATACCGGTACCTCTGTCTCTTGAAAGTCTAGCACTAGACTGTAGTCTTGTTTGGTAGGCAATTGGCTGTCTTGCTTGTTCGTGTACTACCAAGTATTTGAGCGCCTTTCACTAGAGGAGAATACACTGATTTAATGTCTGATAATATCTTGTTTTTATCCAACAATAATTAGCCAGCTCTGATACGTAAATTTTCTAATTCTAGGTTTCCATAATGGTGGATAATGGCGGATAATGGTGGGTTAAAGGTAAAATCTGCCAAGATCCCGGGTAAGCGGCCGGGTTACATGGGTAAATTCCTTACCAACCAATCAAAATGCACGTTATAAACTGAATATTAGAGTTACCAGCGTGATTACAAGCTGACATTTCTCGTAGACCCCGAGACCGCAGGTCGAGCGGCCTACGAGACATTTCTCATATTTATTTATAAGCAAATTGAGCAAGACGCACGTCACGTGTACATGGCCACTAAATATATTTTGTAGTCATCATATTTCAGAATTGGATTCGAAAGCAAAACTACTGAAGTCCAAGACAATGGTAGTTTTACTGGCGTATTTCAGAAGCGGGTCTACGTTCACAGGGGAAGTACTACATCGAAGTCTTGATGTTTTCTAAGTATTTGAACGAGCCTCTGTACATTCTCGCCAATCTGAAAGAAACCAATTTAAAATATTTAAAAGTTGCGATCTCCGAGGAAAGGTATTTAAAATTGCAAAGAATCGATAATAATAATGCTAATAATAATAATGCTAATACTGATACTACTACTACTACTACTACTACTACTACTACTAATGATAAGAACAACAATGATAACAATACTACTACAACTATAATAATAATAATTAATAATGTTCGCAGGTTTACCGAACATTCAGCGCTACGGATACTGCCGGTTTCCTCCTACCCTAAATCGAAAAATCGTGAAAAAGATCAATCTTGAAAGCGGCTCTAAATAAACATCAACACAATGACAAATATTAATAATAATTAACTAACAGACCAACACATAATAATAATAATAATAATAATAATAATAATAATAATAATTACAATAATAATAATATTAATAATCAGTTGACACATTGATGACATTGCGATACTATAATATCAAATTATTTAAATATCGTATACTTTAATTTGTTTCTAGACCCATGACCTACTTTGACAAGCAAAGTCTAACCCTAGAGAGCTTCCTTACGTGAAACCTACGATATGTGGACGAGTACTCTTCAACAGCCCCATATGAGATACAGTCAGGACACACTACCCTACTATTCCTGCTTGAACGGAACCGGACGTCCATCCACCGCCGTTCATAATTGTTTATATTTACTTCATGATCCGTGTTTTTCTTCACGCGTGTCATTAGTGAAAACTATCGAGTATTCCATGAAAAGAATGACATATTTATTGAAGAAATATCCCGGAATGAAAGTAATACATCTCATTCGCGATCCGCGACCAACTCTAAGTTCGCAACATAACCTTTTCACATTATCATGGTCAAACCTGACATTGCGGGCCGCAGAATTTTGTGGTCACGTTGAAAGAGACTTGGCTGATTCAATTCAAATGAACAAGCAGTTTCCTGGACGTGTTTGCACACTATGTTATGAAGACCTAACAGAAAGACCTGTGGTAGTTGCCGAAAGGTTGTATTCATTCATCGGGTTGATTTTACTGACGACTCCCGGGAATTTGTATTGAAAATGTCCTCTTCACCAAACAAGTCTTACTGTGGCCGGATGTGTACACAGACCGTACCTCTGACGATGTGGCGATAGGCACTCGCCTATGGGGTTGTGTCCCGCATAGATACGATATGTAGATCTGTCCATAAACGTGCGGGATACCTGCCACTGACACACGTCGAAGACTTGAGAATACTTACTGTTCCATCTCACACTTCAATTCCTAACGATTTAGACGAATAACATTAACAAAAATAGGGTTTGGGGATTCAAACCCGAAATGTCTGGAGAGTTCAACACTATACCGACTTGGCTAAAGAGTAGTCCTTGAAAAAGTCGTTCTATATATAGTGTTTGTATTTTTTTTTTCACATTTTATTGAAAGATTGACACAGTCAACTTCGTAGATTTTATTTTGTCTTAAAACGTCTCTAAAAACGCCTTTAGAAAGCCAATTGAGAGTAACCGCGCTGACAGTGAGCAGTGTAGTGTGTAATTGTGGGTATCTACGTGTCACTGTGATATGTATATGCTTATGTAACTTGCGAGTATTCGGCATCGAAACGTATCCGCAATAACAATGCGGAAGCTAATTTACAGAATGACTGAACTTCCTTATGTTATGAAGAGCTCGTTGGTAAGATTGTCCGACTTAGAACACCAACTCTGGTAAACAATGTGGCTTAGAGAAAATGCACAGTTTACTCTCAACCCCACCCAATCCGTCCCACCACCCCACCACCGCCCACCACCCCCACCGGCTACTGTCCGCACCCCACACCCTGCCATACACTTCCTCACATCACAGACTACCACAAGAAGAAGATGGAAGACATTGATACAAACATTTTATTGCAACGTAAATCTATCACAGGTTAGCTTTCGATGTTCATTGCCTTTATTACACACATATATGGACACGTGTGGCGATTTCGATTGGAACAACGTGGCCATAGTTATCCTAAATATTGGACAACAAAGCACGGAAGCTTATTATCTAATAATTACATGGTAAAACATGTGAATATCATCGTGTCTGAGAATGAAATGCGCCACTATTTCTATGACATAGATACAAGAACCCAACTAGTATATATAGTAAACTTTATAAGAGTATCTTCAGGTTTGGGGGTCAATGTTATCTAAAGACAAATCTCATTAAAATGTCATTAAAATCTCATTAAAATTAACCTGTTAGAACCTGTGAATATCGTGTGTGAGTATGCAACAGGTAAGTATTGCTGTGGCTTGGCATGAGAACACAGCTATAGTATAGTAAAGTGTATACAGAGTATATTCAGGTTTGGGATCTATTTAATTAAACCTAAATCTGAGTAAAATCAGATAAGTTTGGCTCTTCCGAATTTAGCCTGCTGTGTCGCTAACGAAGTCGAGCTACTGCCCAATATATATACTGAAAAACATTAATTACTGGCAAGCAGATATTTTATGAAGAAGATTTCTACCAAATTTCAGAACTCGTCTTGAGGAAGTTGTGAATCATTGGTGAAAAGCGGACCTACTAGTGCCACTCTTCTTCCAATACGTCTGCGTCAAATTTCATGAAGAGTACATAGTGATTGTAGACGTATTAGGGCTGCTCGATTACTCTGCCGGCGTACGCCGCTTTGCGCTCGCATAAATAAGGGCGTTTTCTATTTTGTTTTGGGAGCACGAGGATTTCTAAATAGAACGCTGCGGATCGTTGTCGGAGTGAGTGGTGACGTCATGAATTTATCCGACAACGAGGATAATATAATCGAAAACGCCCAAGCTTGCCGGGCAAGGCAAAACACACGCAGCTAACGTACATATCCAGAAAGAGCTACTGGCTCTTAAGTATATATTTTCTTTTGGAGAATATCTCACGATGATCAGTTTTGGATCGGAGTATAGTTATATACTGGTCACATTTTCAATACTTCTTTAGTTATACTGGTCAAATTTTCAATACTAATTTTGTTAGACCGGTAAATATTTCAATACTAATTTTGTTACACTGGTAATTATTTCAATACTACTTTTGTTACACTGGTAATTATTTCAATACTACTTTACGTAAACTGGTAAATATTTCAATACTAATGTACGTAAACTGGTAAATATTTAAATACTAATTTACGTAAACTGGTAAATATTTCAAAACTAATTTACATACATTGATAAATATTTCAATACTAATTTACGTAAACTGGTAAATATTTCAATACTAATTTACCTAAACTGGTAAATATTTCAATGCTAGTTTCTACGACGTCCACTTCGTCATCTTTGTCGGCGGTGATAACATTGCTTTTTAAAAATAGTCTACATAGGTGTACAAAGATTAAGTTGAAACTATTATAAGACTTGAGCTAATAGAGCTTATATATAAACATAAGCTTTCAAAGAAATATACCTCTGCCTATCGCTAATATATAATCGCAGGCATCAAGACGGATAAACATTATCGACGTAAAATCTCCAAATTGCATCACACAATTTTAGTAAAACATACAATGTCTTCAAGTATCTTCAAAATGGTGAATCTAGCAATCCTACGGTTGTCATCTTCGTAATACATTGTAAAATAGTTCATGATATGATGTAACACAATGACAACATGTTCGGCTGATATGCATTGAACCATGTTTAAGAGCAATTCAGCGTGACCTTAAAGCAATGATATCATTTCACATCTTGAACATCAATCTTCAACTACGTAATGCTAAACAATCATCAAGTGTATATTGTAAATTCTAACAATATATGAAAATACATAATGTTATATCAATTTAATATAATACAATATCACATCGTCATACAAAATGGATTTGTTTAAAAGTTACTTCGCATTTGACGACATTAATAGTTCCAACTGTTATTGCTGAACATTGTATTCCAATCTTCACCAATAAATGCCAATAGGAACACACATATATAGTTTCGAGAACGATAGTATTATCACTATGATTTAACATTATTTTCAATATGTAATTCCAAACAGATTGTAGGATCCAATCTACAATGTCAATAGGTGGACTATAGCATGCATAATGCACTTAAAGGTGCGTTTAGACCAAACGCGGGAACCGGTCCCGCTGAGTTTTCCCACGCACAGATCACTTCTTATGAAAATGCACGAACTGTCCACACCTAAACCGTATGGGAAACCGGTTTCCCCCCACGGTTTATGTGTGGACAGTTCTCGCGTTAGGTCTGAACACACCTTAACCCTTTCACATTTATCTTCGGAAGAGTTAGATCTTTGACTATTCGTACTAACATGATAGATACACATGTCCACATTTCGACACTTCATGACATCGCCCTTGGACGTTAATCTCACGTCACACTTCTGTCTATAGTTTCGTAATAACGACACATGGGTGACGTCAGAGTATTTCCGGCACTGAAAACATCTACCTTGTCCTTTGGTTGTAGCCAGAAACAGACGCACATGCTTTCACGCAAACCACTCATTCGCCTGGCTAATTGTCGGAGAGTTCCAACATCCTGTCAAACCGGAACGTCGTTTATGATAATATACAAAGCGCATGGGCACACACGTTGAACATGTCGCGCCATCTTACGACACAGGTGTTTCGGTCTCACTAGGGGTGGTTACTAGTTTAGGTCCTTTCGGTCGCACTGATTTGTCTTTACCGGAAGTAGGGGAACCGCACAGAAAGTGTTCTCGCGTCACTTTAGGTTTGTGACCGAGAATTTCTAAAATGGCATCAACAGTTGTGTATAGCTCGTTCTCGAAATTATGCATCCGACTGAAAAAGAGAATTGAAAAAATAGGGTTACATTGTAATTTCAAGTGGGGTTTAGGTCGAGCGCCGCTTTCAAGCATATTTCACCCATATCACGGCTGGTTTGTTTTGTATGCACATGCCCTGCCTGCTTGAACTATTTCCACTGGCTGTCGATCCTCTGGGTTATCCTCTCAGTTAGTTAATTAGTGGATATAATAGAATAACCAGATAACTTAATACTTGCATGGACATGCAGGTTATATAGACTGTGACGGTGCAGTAGTCTGATTAAGCCTAACGTGTATACAGGTCATTGTAAAATTGTAAAATAATTCAGTAAATTAGCATACTCTGACAAATTACTCGCATTAATATATAATCAGAGATGGGCATGGATATCATGCCAACATTTGTAAGTTGAGATATATTATACAAAGGAGTAATGCAATATTTAAATACTATTAATTATTAATATGTATATTCTCTTGTGCCACCGTGGGTGGTGGAGAATAAAAGTTTAATATGACGTTAAAAAACCCAAAAAAAAACAATTTGGAACCAGCCGCTAGTAATTCTAACCAATTGGCTCATACTAAAATTCCCAAACTCCTGATTAAATCAGACAGTGATATTCCTTCCTAATTGAGCTGGTCATAGCACCGTTTCTAGAAGCTCTCATATCCACTATGTAAATAACGCTCTTGTACCTGTTCCACATAACGATATTAGTGCTACGAGAGTAGTAATTCCCATAGGTTATCTGGTAGCGCTATTACCGTTCGTTGCAACGGGCGACTGGCCTAGATTATAACATGTACCAATACGTTCCCAATAGCCTTGTATACGAGATCGCCATGAGAGCGTAGTGGTCTCATACGAGAGCTTCGACAAACGGTACCCTAGGCTCTTTGATTTTCAATATTGACTGATTTTATACCAAAAAAACCATCGTTAAGCATGTCCTGTACCGAGTAAACTACCAGTACCTGACGATTATAAAATTACCTAGAAAAGGTCTAAAATTATGAAAGACTTGGACTTTTAGCCCACGTAGACATATAGGCTGACGTCTATGATCATTGATCTTTAATGCATCAATAATTTAAATATACTCACTCGTAAAGATTTTCCAGTCTGCTGTCATTATTAGTGCATCACTAACTTAAATATACTCACTCGTAAAGATTTTCCAGTCTGCTGTCAATGTCTGCTAATGAGTGTATGCTCCCTTTCTCTGGGTACTGCTTGATTTCATAGTCTATATGCTGCAACTTCCAGATTTGGCCAGCGCTGGAGCTGGACTTGGGAGTGTAGGTGGTGCCACTAGAGGCGATGGGAGATAACCCTGCATGACCTGCTAGGCTCTCAGACGTCACGTCCTTTCGCACCGGAAGCGTCTGCTTTTTTGACTGATGATTATCACGTGACCCCGACCCTTTGTCTCTCCTGGACTTTCTGTGTTGGCGGTGGCTTGGCCCTGAGATGTGAACAGAGACAATTATTGGTGGATTTCATATATTAATTCCACGGAACTATCCCTCTATATGTGATATGACATTCTAGTATGTGTAGTGTGGCTAGGATATGTAGTGGCATTAAATCATAAATATGCCAGATGAGTGATCTAGAGTATAACGTCATGAATCTAGTATTTTGTTTACGATTTAAAGGCATAATATCGCATATATTTATCGTTGTTTTGGACGAGTTCTTAGCAACAACTGCAACATACGTTCACTTGACATTCATAAAAGCATGTTTGTACTTCCAAAAACCTTTCCACCGCTGTTTGGTAAACACATATCTAACACAACCTTCTGTAGTCTACTGATAGACAATTATGGTCGTATTGTTATTTGCTTCATTATGTCAATGCAACGGGACATAACTCAGTGGTACGACTTAAACATATAAAACGCACAGGCAACATATTCTCGCAATTCCTTCATAGTTCCCTATATTCATATAACACATTAATATTTTGATAACTATTGAGTACTGGAGACTAAGTACGTTAGTAAATAACACCATTTGAGTGGATAAATCAAGCGAAATTAGTCTCAGATCGACATTCGTTTGTCCATTATGCAGGCCTATCAACTGTGATATTAATCCTTTAATGAACACGATTTAACACAATACTCTTTTTGTTAGTGTTGATGCATTTAGTTTAGTGTTCCCTGTAATCGATGTAAGTATAACAACAATCCTGGATTAGCATTAGCGTACTAATATGTACTGTTCTATGTCAATATTGATATTAATAACACGTGTTTACAAAAGTTTCCTACTCATGCTTTCAAAGAGTCTATAACCTATAGTTCAGGCAACATGGAATCTTCTTTCGTGCAAAATACCATTCTAGAATAATGCTGCATTTGGTTATATAAATAAATATCTATAGGCTACCGGTATATCTCAATACAGCGGGATGCTGTCACATATAAACACAATTAATAAAGGCTCATTACAGTAGATATTTTGTAAGCTACATTCCTATGTAGTGATATAAATCTAGTGTCCACATGATAGCATATGTCCACTACTGCCATATATAAACAGGCCTACACCAAGACGTCAAATTAACCGAAGCGTAAAACCATATCACCAGGAGAAGAATAGAACTCCAGAAGCGTATTCATTTAAAACATTCGACCAACCCTAGGGTGATTAGCCAATGACCAAACACTCGTGATGATACGAGTACCCTCATTGGCTAATTTCATCACGCGACCGTCACCCTAAGGTAGGTCGAGTGTTGAATCGAATACGCTCCGTTGACCGGAGTTATATCCCGTGGCCTTGGCAAGATACAGTAGAACGTATGTACGTACCCCCTTTCTTGCTGAAGTCATCTTCAGTAACTTCATGCGTTGCCCCTGAGGGAGATAACTCTAAAATTCCTACACCTTCGTCATCACTTGCAGACAAGTCTATGATGTCCCTGCTTGGCCTTCGCGTATCCACACTACCCAGACGTCGTTGTCTGAGACCAGAACGACCTGCAAGTACAATGGTTACCAACATGGAATGGCCGGTTCTATGACATACCGCATCAAAATGGATATCTTAGCAAGATCTATCAACGGTTTATAGCAGAAACATATCTTAGAGACGATAGCATCCAATAATGTGACCTTGAGCATGAACTCGTACTTCAAACGTTTCGTGATCTCGGGGCCTGGATCATCCTGGAAAACACAAGCCATACCCTGGGATCACTGTCTATATAGAACTCCGTTTTCAACACTCGACTGTTACCTGGGGGTTACGTGCTCTAAATATATCGACCAATCCAAGCTAGGCTAAGATAATTCTGGCTCTTCATCGGCCAAAACGGAGTTCTATATAGGCAGTGATCCCAGGGTATTTGACGAAGGTTAGTGTAATCATAATGGCTTGGGTTTTCGAGGATGGGCCTGGATACGATACTAGCTATATTTCTTTCATTTGTTTTAATGAATACGTTTAGAGCCACATTCCAGGTTATTTCACTGATGTCACGGCTTGTCAGTTTAGGCTAGAAGGAAACCCACACCATCTGACGATCTGTGGTGCTTATTGTTGCAGGATACCTGCTGGTACTGACAGACCAAGGATGATAATTATACATTGGCATGGTTCTTTCATTCAGTTGTACGTACAACGTACCTATATATGTGCCCGTTAGCTATAACGTTCCACACATATGTACCTTCGATTTCAGTATTCCTTCGCTTACATTGTAACCTAGGTCTTCTCTGTCGTATAAACTTCAAAGTTTCATCTTCAATTTTAGACTTCAATTTTCTTTGTAGCAGTGTGCCCTGAAACACATATAATACAAGAAGGGGGTCAGAAAAAGAAATACGTTAAAATATACTGTTCCGCAATTAGTAAGTTTAAATGCTGGGTGTTTAGGCTTACTTGTTGGATATATATAGGCATCACTGGATATGTAGGACTATGCTTACTATGGCTCATCATTTTCAGGTAACGCCGTTTTCATACGGGAGGACAGAACAGTTGTAGTTGAATGTAAATCAACATTTCAGAACCATTTAATTTTTGTATTTCTATTTTTTTGTAATGGGGATTAAAGTCGCTTTCTAGAATATTTCACTAATATCACGACTTGTCAGTTTAGAGCAGGAGGAAACCCGCAACATCCATAGCGCTGAATGTTGCAGTAAACCTGCGAGCACCGGCTGGTACTGACAAGACCAAGGATGATAACTGCATTGCCACTCTACAATCAGTGCATCCTATCAATATCGTGTTAGAAAGGTTCCAACGTTCTACCACTGCGCTACCTCCCGCCCCCAGAACCAGTTACAAGTGCATGTATATTGCATAAAACACTTGTTTTTTGCGACAGTTTTTGAGTATATTATGGTTAGCTAAATTATTGTAGATACAATTGGTTCGTGCAAACATTAGTACTTTAAGTTTTGCAAGAAACAATGAATGATATAATTAGTTAGTCTATGGAACATTCTCCTACATTCGTCTCACCTTTCTGAGGTTGAAGGTCACCTGAAAACGCTGTAGGAAAGTATCGGCAAATTCCGGATACGTGTACAATACTTCCTTCATGTCGGAAATTTCTATTTTGTTGATGTCACAATACGATAAGGCTCGAACTACATACATAGATTTCCCGATTGTCATTTTGTCTGGATCCTTTAGCTCGTCTCCAAATATATCATCTTTACCTGAAAGGTAAAATAAACGATTATAATTATGAATCTGGGTCTTGTCTGTTGCTGTGTGTCAGTGTGGTGGTAGATACAATACGATAAACTACTATTACATATTATGTTATCAGAGCTAGCTACAGTGAACCTCACACATGACTACACCAAATCCATATTAATAGATGGAACATATGATATGCTGACAATAGTTTCATAGTTGAATTTCCACCTGCAATTTGAACATTTTTAGGTCTAACATCTTTCCATTAGCTACACGATTCAATCAGTAAAAATACTTAACAAAATATATTAACGGACCTGTTTGGACATGCCAACTAACTTAGCTAATAATAGTTTTAAAATAAAGGGTCTGACTTTCTATAAATATATTGAGACTACAGGTTTTCTTGAAGCATTTGCAGACACATTGGAGAAAGAATGGCACCTGATTCATTAAGATTCATTAAGGCCAAACACCTGTTTCACGACGGCCTCCTAAAGTTATCATCTCCTAAAGTTAGGACCTCCTAAAGTTAGGAACAGTTTAAGTTAGATGCCAATTTAAGAAGGGATACGACTTGTGATGTCGTTGTGAAACACTTTAGGAGATGATAACTCGGGTTATGAACTTCTAACTTAACTAGTTAGGACACCGTCGTGAAACAGGGGCCTGCAATTTGGTAGAAAGCTTTACCGACCAAATCTCCACTGCCACTGACCCTTAATTTATTTTGTTGAGTATATTATGGTCCTTAACTTACGGAATAGTATATTTATATTGCTATTAATTATGGTTAATACATTTCAAAAAGTGAATACTACTAATGATTGTAGATTACTACATTTCTTAGGATATATAATACAAGAAACTTACGGTGCGACAATCTAAAACAAGCGCCCATAAAATCATTGTCTCTATGATTCATCCTTATGCACACAGAATGTTTATTTGTAGAAGAGGAACCGTTATAATAAGTTATATCTTTTGGATTTATTGGCTAGCCGTATACTGTCGTCAGATAACAGGAGCATGCCATTTCAACGACCCTATGTCATAGATAACACAATGCGCAGTCCTAGTATGACAGCGCGTACGTGCGCTATCGCATCCTGTGTAGCCTACTCGTAGCTCGACGGAGCTCAGAGGTATCAGACCACTTTCGGACGCAGGGAAAGAATAGTCAATATTTAACATGCTATTTGACGCGACACTACAATACAAGGATGCGTTACAAGTATGCCGTAAGAGTCAATTGTTCATCTGTGGTATGCATAACGTCTACAGAAATGTTAACTCCATGCCTTGAGGGAGAATCTGGCATGGTGTAGAGGTCGTGCACAAAGTCTGAACATTTTCCAATAATATATTCGTGACTTCGTTGACAAGCAGTCAGAAACATCTTGCCTAGCCCACGTGACCTAACTCCGATTCCTACGCATGGGCCATTGGCCGCAAACGTATCGTTTTCTGGGCAAAGGGAGATCAAAGCACTGCTGTCCGTATACATAGGCCAATCAGATTCGCCCTAAGTTCCGCCTACTTTGCACTCACAACAACAAATATTTCGCGACTTTCGTCGTCACATCATATAAGTCGGGAGTCACTGGTTCCATACACGGATGTCATATAAAAACAAGAACCTTTTCTCTTGAATGGCTACACGGGCTTTCATCTGATTCAATCCCAAACTTTTGACAACATCTACACAAGAGGAGACAACTCACTCTGCCGTCAGGGGTAAATATGCCTGCCGCATTTAGGTGGGGAATGATGGGAAAGGCTATAATGTAGTAAGCGAAGCTCGGAATTGTACCCTTCCCTAGGGGAGATGAGTCAGAAACACCGCCACTGGGAAGGATAGGACTCCATGGGTGCCTTCAAAGACACAAGCGCTTGAAAGCGGCTTACCAAACTAGCCACTGTCTCAAGAGTCGTATGAACCGTACATGGGACAGGGAACCAGTTTAGCTAAGCGGCTTACTCACTTTACATTTCTACATTTCCAATAATACGTACATACGTATTTTGTTGGTACCCTGTTGGCTGAGTGAGCTATATTTATCATGTGTCTTTCTACTAATCTAACCAATCAAAAAACGTGTTATTAACAGAGCTCTACAGACTATCCCCGCTTGAATAGTACTATATGTAGTTGGTTCTAGAAAGTCGATACTTTTGTGAACAAAACCTATACATTAGCAAACATCTAATCAAAGTCTCCTCGATCGTTTATATAGTACAGGAATCCTGACTAACTCTGAGGTGTACTGCGACCCTTTCGTGAGGTGTACTGCGACCCTATCGAGAGGTGTACTGCGACCATCTCCTGTCTGATGGCAACAGAAATAGTTCTCTAATCACTGATGCCACGGTCTGTAGAAAACAACTGCCAAATAAATTAACATTGGCAGATTACATTCACTAAAGGTAGTCAATTTTGTTTTCAATCCTGAAAACCATAAACGTAATTATGGGAGATAATATGCATACATCGGAGAATAGAAAAATTAAATCCTGATTGTGACCGCACAATTCTGGCGGCACACTAGCTATTTCCGTCGCTGACGCGTCACCGATTTTGCGTCGGCGATGGACGCCTATGCACATCTAACTCCGCTCACTACTAGGGATAAGAAACAACTCGAGGGAAATGCCCTTTGAAAAATATGGCATTGTCATTGAGAATGTTGCCAATTGAGTAAGACTTACCTAAAATCGCCATGACTATGTCATCTTTGAGGATTTCTATAGATCCACGTGCTATAAAGTATATGGCTGTCATAATGGCGCCAGGATACAGCAGCGTATCCCCCGGTGGCGCATGCGTAGTTTTAAACTTCCGGGACAATGTTCGCAAACATCCTGAAATGAGAGGTAGGGTTCCATGGATTACAAAAGGGCAAACAAACCATAATTATTGTTAATATATTAATTAAATAACTGTAATGAAATAGTTATCAGAACCAGCAAACAATATCTAAATTGTATTAATTAAATTAGTGTAATGAAATAATTATCAGAACGAGGTATCTCAGTTGAAACGTAACCATTGACACTCCACCGTACTATTCCATATTAAATCGAGTACACGAACCAATACCACCAATGTATTTTGCTGATGAGGCATACTCCGGACAGTTACAACCAATAATTGTGCAGCAATCATAGATACATCATAAACATTACTCATGCATGTTTTATGTAATAGTATTGGCTGATACCAGAGGTACATGACCCCCCAGGAAGTTGAGAAGGAATTGAGTGCACATAAATCCATTGACCGGGTTAATAATGAACAACGCTCTGAGTATGCTGTAGCGTTGATTTGGCGCTATATAAAACTGCATATTATTATTATTATTATTATTATTAAGAGAATGAACGAATGTCCTCACACCACATTTTTACAATAACATCTTACAAATAAAATACAAAGTAAAAAGAAAAAGAAAACAGAAAAAAAATATGTACTTTTCATAATAATATATCAGTTTTTACAACGATTCCATATGACAATGGATGATATAATTTACAGATTATGTTTATTGAAACTTATGGTATACTGATTTGGGGCCTATTATCGCTCATATTTTAGGCGATAATATGCCCCCACCCAGTATGTGTGTGCATACTATAACATATGTGTATACTATACCTGGACTAGCTCCTTTAAAAGCAGTACAGTTGTTAAGTAGATTTCTGTTTAGATGTAGACAGATGTCTGCTTGTAGACAGTCAGGGAAACTCTTTAGTACCTGTGAATAGAGAGATGTGTACGTGGGTTCATCCTGCTCTACACTGAACAACACCTAATTTAATAGAGAGAGAGAGAGAGAGAAAAGAAAGCAGCAGGGAGTCCTACTACCGACGTTTAGACTTCGGAAAGTGCAACGCTATATAATCACCATCAATAGCACGCCCGCAATGTGTAAACACGACTTCGCAGGAAATTGCATTGGTCAGACAAATTGCGTGACGACATCGTATTGTTTCCACGGTGTCGTTTCTTATTTGTATCAACATGCTTGACACAGGATGGAAGCCTGGTAAGTGTATGCTAAGACTACTGGCTGGGATTGTTGGGAAATGTTAAATGGAAGATTGCCCATCGCGCGATTACCCCACTTCCGGTTTAGCCCGGATGTCTTCCTCGCAACGCCAAATTATTCCATGCGAACACTAATCAAGCTGACCGGATGCATTCTAGTAACAGGGCATATAACATCGTTGTCTATTTACCCTACTAGGTTACGAAACTTATGTATTGAGTATAAATTCATGATGTGAAACTCAAATTCTGCATTGAGATTTGTAAAGAAAACGTTGAGCTAAGCGTGGCATTGAACTGAAAAGACTTTCGTAATCTCTGGGTCAGATGGATCCATCTTGATGTCGATATCAGACTAATACGGCGTATATAGATAACACAATCAAATTTCATAATCATCGTGTAAGCTCACATGCTAGAACAAGTTACTATACATGCTTCTTTAAAAAAACTACCAAAATAACCCCCGACCTTAATATATTTGCATGTACACTAAAGGCTCGTTCAGACTTAACGCGGTTACCACAGCGGCTCCCGCTGCGTTTTCCCCACAACGGATCGCTCCTTATATAAACACACGAACTGTTCACACTGAAACCGTGCGGGAAACCGTTCTGCTGGCCAGCAAAATAAAGGAAAACCGTGCGTTTAACCGTTGCGGCTACTGAACGCGTTAGGTCTTAACGCGCCTTTATTGCAGACTAGACTCTCCTCGAACACTAATCACTTAATCTAATTTTGTTTAATTCACCTCCTGTATTGAACAGAAGTGCATGTAGTTAACTACGTACACGTTTTCCCTTTCTATGTTACACACACACACACACACACACACACATGCACACATGCACACACACACACAAACAAACACACACACAAACAAACACACACACAGACAGACACACACACACACACACACATGCATCCGCACACAAACACACACACACACACACACGCAAACACACTATATGTACGTACTGTACATGTTTAGCCTAACTAGTATTTGCACTATTATTAAATGTTGCTGCATTTCGCAAAGAAGGCGTCACTAGTGGTTACATTGTTTCTTCTGGGGGTTGAGCTAAACTAGCTAAACTAGCTCAATAGCGGTATAATCGCGGAACCCATTCAAACATGGCGGTATCCGTACATGCGGAAATATTTACATTTTACGACATGTTTTGTAAGAATGTAATTGTTTATCCGCCCAAGAGTGTTTGTAGAAAGTATGTTTATTCATCAAACAGGTTAATTATTACGTAAAAAAACAGGCCCTATGACATGTAAACGGCTGGATGACCATTTCCAGATATACTGTTAGTCTTAGAGTGTGTGAGAACAATGGGAAAAAGTGTACTACAGACGTCTTCATGGCTGCCTAAAATATTTGTTTGCAACTTAAACTGGATATTAGACGTCTACTGTATTTTCTACAGTTACGTGATAAATTTGGAAGCAATAGTAACAATGCAAACGGGTAAACAGACATATAATAGACACGGTTGCTATTGTAAATGCCATCGATCGATACAGTTTTGAAGGTGCATGCACTTCAATCTGTTACTTCAAACAATTTCATTATGGCGAAAGAACGTTTATAGGTATTGTGTAGACAACAAAGTAAAGTTGAGAATTGCGTTTCTTCATCATGGACATTTGCATCGCCATTGAAGTGCGGCTAGGTGACGTCAGTATATATGAGTACGTTTTGGATTTCAGCCCGCAGACACGTGCATTTAGTGCGAGTATATATATATTGCATCGTAATCATTATTACGTATTGACTAAACAAAACAACAACACGTCACTATTAGCAACGTGCAAGGTACCTAGTTAGTGCATTCTTTCTGCGAATCTACCAGAAAAACCATAAACCATTAAATATATAAATAAATATGTTTAGCAATGGATACGCACTCTTATAAGATGGAATTTGAAATACAGCATTTTTTTCTCTCAGATACCATTAAATATTAAATAAATACATTTAGTAAAGGACCAGTGGTGTACTATCTTTTAAAAAATCTATTATATTTGTTTTCCATACGTTAAACATTAAATAAATACGTTCAACGATCTATATTGAGTTTAAAATTATATCAACAACGCTTCACTTTGATCAAATTAAGCGAAATCAGTCGTCTAGAAGGATCGGCATTAATAATTGTTTACGATACAAATACTTCTTCCAATATTGAAAGTTTATGTTCATATAACGACAATGTCTATATTTCCTGGGGCCGCTATAACATGAGAAGACATTCGTTAAAGCTATATATCCATAATTGCGAGTACGAATGAACCTGTCCCGTTTAATCTTGATAGGATCGGATTATGGAAGTGATCGTGATCGATACGAATACGACATCTAATGAGGGAATCTGAGAATAAATATGTCACGTGTCATGAAATTAATGGACCTTCGAGTTATACAGGTATTTATGTAACATGTTACATCTGACAGACATGATATGTTTGGCCTGTGAAGATGATTCCACTAGCTTAAATAGTTTGTAGAATACATCAAAGGCGCATACTACGCACACACGAATATTTAAAAGAAAATTCCAATTACCTTTATGAGCTTCATTCGTGACATGCAAGGCAAGCCAAGATAAGCGTAATTAAAAACATATCTTACTTTATTTTATTTTATTTATTTTTTTAGTTGGTATTGCAGTTGTGTTATTAGTGCGCTACGATCAATAGTCCTCTATATAGTATAGTTAGGTTACCCCATATGCGGCAAAACCATTTTGCATTTAGGTTAATGCTAATACATTACTACAAAAACAATTAGGTGCAATGCGCAATACATAGATTAGGACATATATATCACTGTCTTCCTATATAAAGAGAAATACTACTGGTTTCCGATGTGAATTAGGACTTCCGGTAGCCTATGCATCATTTAATTGTCCGTTGTTGCGACAAGATCACGTTGAAAATCTGCGCATGACTGGAAGACGCATTGCATACAGTATTCTAAAGCTGGGAAGAATAACAAATGTTTTTTTTTGCATATTTCAACCTAGATATTTTTTCATTCTTCTGTAATCCGTGTTTCTTTTAGTCACTATCACTATACTTCTATTCATGTAACTATACCCTCTCCATCCTATCCTCACAGGGTGTTATCCTCTTACTGGGATCACGTACTCGCGCTCCTGCCCCTCTCTCTCTCTCTCTCTCTCTCTCTCTCTCTCTCTCTCTCTCTCTCTCTCTCTCTCCATCACCTCTCTCTCGCTCTCTCAGTATTTCTCATTCTCTCGCTTTATACATATATTATCTATCTTTATGTTTATATCTCCTCTGTTTCTCCCTCTCTGCCCTTCTCTCTCTTATCTCTATCTTTCCCTCTCTCCGTCACCACTCTCTCTCTCTGTGTCTATTTGTCTGCCTCTGTCTGTCTCTCTCGCTCTCTCTTCCCCACTCTCTCTCTCTAGCTCTCTGTCTCTGTTTGTCTGTCTTTCTGTCTGTCTGTCTGTCTCTCGCTCTCTCTCTCTTCTCTCTCTCTCTCTCTCTCTCTCTCTCTCTCATACACCATGCATCTCTCACGCCATGCATCAATCTGTCTCCACCCAAACCCCCTCTCCACGACACACACATACATTATAATTAGTGTAGACAATTAAGTACCCAAACATATATCTCCGAGTAGCTATAATTCAATCAAGAGTCACGTGCGTATGCATAGATCATAATTAACGTATAACATGTCCCGTCCTTTGAAGTAATGTATACTGGTATAGATTAATGGAACTAAGTAGTCGGTAGACATCCATTACTATACATAACTCACAGACATTTGTCGAAAATTGACCATACTCGTTATTAATGGTTGTTCATTAGTTACGTTATTCAGACTTAACCAAAGAAAACTGAGATATTGTAAAGTAAAACAATATGAGATATGATCTATCCAAGTAGTTAAAATAGCATGATGAAATATAATTCCTTACGTCATGATGTCAGTCCATTCTGGCTTGTGTATGATATTGCAGGTTTTATGTTTCATGAAGCTACGCAATTGTTAAAATACTAGTAGGTTAAACTAGTATTTTCAGTGATTGGTTGCGTATGTCATAATGTCAGTCAGTTCTGACATGTGTATGAAAGTTTGGGTTATATGTTTTATGAAATTTGTTGAATAATACTAAACTTGTATCTCCAGTGACTAACTTATTGGTCCATTGGAGCATTTGGCACATCATGCCAGTCCAATCTGACGTGTGTATGATGTTGCAGATGTTATGTTTTGATTAAGCTAGCTATTAGTTGAATAATACTAAACTCGTATTTCAATTACTATAATTTGTTACGTCGTAATGTCAGTCCATTCTGACCAGTCCATTAATTATGTTGCAAGTTCTATATTTTATAAAACCAGACCTTTGTGGAATGATGCAACACGTGCATTTTCCGTGACTAGTTGTAATTGTATATTCTTGGTATTTCATAGACATAATACCTGTTTTACAAGATGCCAGTTTTCTTTGGTTGGTAGGCTTTGTCATTATCTCTACTGTATACGTATCAGGGGTGTGTGTGTGTGATATAGAGCAATGTTAGAACGCTTGGAGCTCGGAATCATCGTTCGCGGAAGCATGCGCAGTACTGTGACAATGCAATTAGCATCCTTGGACAGCTAGTACCAGCCGGTGTTCGCAGGTTTACTGCAACATTCAGCGCTACGGATGTTGCGGATTTCCTCCTGCCATAAACTGACAAGCCGTGATATAAGTACAAATACAAAATAATAATGAAAACATAAATAAAAACATAGACAAATAAATAAATAAATAGGAAAACAAAATACGTACATTATTCATGTCAATTCCGTTGGTATATGTCCATGCATGCTGAAAGGATTCTTGGAGTCTGTTTCCTAACGTCTTGTGAATTTCGTGGAACTTTATAAACTCCTTTATGCTCTCCATCTTCTCATTGTACTCCTCTGAGCCCTGATACAATCGTAACATGATAGAGGAGACGTTACCGAATATGGCGGCGCTCAGCAACGCTGGAAAAGAAAAAGAAAGTCGATGTTAATTCAAGATGAGGTTTCAATGTTGCATTAATTTGTCAGTCAATTTAATACCGTAAATCTGTGAAGTAAACAGATGCTTTAATTACAGTTGAACGGGTAATTGGTGAAGTTGAAATGTCACCGCGGGTTACAAGAACCTTATTGCTATCTGAACAATCAATCACGTCATTGATTGACAAAATGTATATAATGTATTTTTATTAGTGCCATGAAACCTATCATATAAAATTAATGTGTATTCAATTTCACTGAACGTATATTGTCTATTACCGTATTTTCTCATTCGCATAATATGTTTAGATTGCATAATATCTGTATTGTATTAATATATTAATTGTGTATACACTGTCAATATGATATCGTAGTCAGGCTTCAATATCATGCATCTAGCAATATGACTTTACTGCATCTATTTGGAATTGAAGTTGAAACGTTTCATTCATCAGAAAAAAAAAGGATTGTAAAATGTTATCTAACTTAATTAGATTTAACCCCGGAAACCATTTTGCTATCGCACACACGTCCCTGGTGAGAAATTAAAAACGTACATCTCAAAAGCGCGAACCATTTAAACGACATCGTTACCCAAGGACCTTCCGTCGAGGGAATTCGCATTATCTCAAAAATACCCACATGATCGGCGAGGGTCTGCCCATTAGGCCCGTTATCAGAGACAGACGCTTCTCCCAGTTTAGATAGTTGGTCTTTTAGATGTTGAAAGCTTTTTGATGACATTGTAAGCACTAACATTCAAATCTCAGATCTAGTCGGATGAATCAACAGAGACCTTAATCAAATTTGTTTACTTGGGCCAATGGGAATTTCCTCAAGAAGCAAATATTTCTGCAAACCGTCGTATACTTTATTAGCTTATTCGCACAACCAAGTTCATTACAGAGTGGCTCCTATAGAGAGCGCTTTGTGCCAGCTTCTCAATACCCGGATCAATGCTAGATCAAAGGCTGCCGACGGATAAATCAATATGGTTTTCATCGCAGGAGAGTTCCAAAGATCTGTTCAAAGATGTGTTGAATCAAGAGGATGCTATAGGACAAGGGTCAGCCCTAGCGCGAAAATCTCCTGATCCTCTGACCAGTCGGGAGAAAATCTGAACAAAACTGGGCAGGATTACGAATCTATATTGGTTTTCAGGTTTCAGATTCATACATACTTGACAGGTTACTGCAAAGATCAAGATGTGGGGGAATATTCGGTGTCTGTATGGACTCTCAAGTTCTTCAACAGCTAACATGATTCAATAAGGTATATGCTATTATGGAAATATTGACCAAACATTGATATCGTGTAGACAAGGTTAATTATCATCTTTAATTGGATATATACAAGCATGTCCATATTATTATTTGTATAGTCTATATACTTTCTTTTTATAAAGTTTGTAAATTGTATACTAAAAAATATCAGATGGTCCCGAGATTTCGAAACTTTCGAAACTCATGCTCAATTCAAGGTTTTGTTCACAAATCCCAATATTAATTTGGAGCTTGGCATGCAATTGTACTCAAAATGTTTTGTAATCTGAAGCCTTGAACAAACTGTATTCACCACAGTACTGGTTGTACTTTCTGTTGCTTTCAATAACACATGGGTAATTTACTTCAAGATTTCCAAACTTTTAAGCAATCTGAATACGAACGATGAAGAATCTCTGACATGGAATGACATGTCATGCAACGACGAACCGGAAAATTCAAACGAAAGAATTCCTAGATGTCGCTTTCTCTCCAGACATGCGTATTGAACATGACTGATGGGTTGGAATGAAAATATGGATTACTGTGGAATCTCCTCAGGTGGAGCTAAAATTGGGACCGAAATCGTTGAGAGGTTTCCACTTCGATCAAGTAGCCTTTCAAATGAAGGCATGCGAAAGTTGTCAAGTAAAAATCCAGACTACTCAACGAGGGGAACAGAGGGCGGTTTACGAGGTGAACTGGAAGACGAGTAGGTTATGGCAATGGTGTTTATTGTTAGTATCTGTATGCATGTTAGGGCTTGGGGTTATAGTTGGGGTTGTGGTTGGGGTTGTGGTTGGGGTTGAGGTTGGGGTTAGGGTTTGTGTTAAGTTTAGGAATGGGTTTGGGGTTTGGGTTGGGATAGGGTTATCTTGGGTTAGGTTGAAGTGGTTTGTATTGGCATTTGTGTGCTGTATTCTAAAGTCAGGCCCGATTAAGTATACTAAGCATACACGTATACACCAAACAGTTATGAGTCCTGTTAGGTATCCGAGCCAGGAAGGTTAGGGTTTTGGTTAAGGTTAGTGTTGTGGTTAGGGTTAGGGTTATCCTGGGTTGGGTTGGGGTGGGTTGTTTTGGCATGTTGTGCTGTATTCTAAAGTCAGGCCCGATTAAGTATACGAAGCATACACGTATACACCAAACAGTTAAGTGTCCTATTAGGTATCCTGAAGCATAATGTGCAAACTCAACAATAAACCAGGACACCCGAGGTGTCCTGTCATGATCCTGTCTGACCGCGACAGGATCCTGTAAGATCCTGTAAGAGGACACCTAGATTTATACTGTGATGAGTAAGGGGGCAAGCGAGTGAGTCGACATGAACAGAACAGAACATAATGTATTGTCATGATCGATGAAGTTTCATATGTGACATGGAGAAATACATTAAGTTACACATATGCTGTAAATGAGAGCTTGGAAGAGTGAGGGCGGACGGTATCCGAGATGGCAATAGTTGATGTAAGTAAATTTTAAAGGGATAGGGGTAATGTATGGTCATGATGGGTGAGAGAGAATATAACACAATGGTATTAACCTTGCCGCATACAGTCGCCAATGGACGTGAACATGTTCCCCAATACTCTATTCGCAAACCCACTGGAAACAAAATTACGAATTGCGGCAACATTACATAAGGAAACAATTTTGAGAGACACTGTCCTTCTTTGCAAAATAACTGTGTATGTACGTACACGTGTAGGATATTAACATGAACACATATAGAAAACCCTATCTTTGAACAAACACTACCGTGTATAGTATACATGATCTTATGCGTTCCCTAACTTTCTGAGAGTACTATAATGTCATTGTCAGTTAATTACAATCAGAGTGCATTGTTGAAATATTTTCTTTCTTGTTGCTGTAGTAAACTAGGGGTCTGCTCTTTTCTAGCTGTTCTGTCTGTACTTTCTGTCCGTCGCATGCGCAGTTACCAAGGATCAACGCACAGTGTAACTGTGCATCAATCGGACAGAAAGTACAGACAGAACAGCTAGAAAGGAGCAGACCCCTAATCAGTAGAGACGGACGCATGATCACTTCTATACAATGAAGACGAACATCGTATTGAAGTCACAGCTTAATCATATTCGGTAAAGTGCAGGACACCCTTTACTAAATAGCGTAACTCTAGCCTTATCCATAGACTGCACCATTACCGAAGATGGAGTTACGGTTACCTTAGAGTTACGCCCCTTCGTACAGGAGGGGGCCTGACATTGATTGTTTTGACCCTGGGATCGAATCCCGAAATAACTAAGACCAGACAGAAATCAAATATGACAAAACCAAATGCTCGTTGAAAGGAGACATGCCCCTTCACACATAGACATGTCTTGTGTAAGCTAAGGTAGTCGATATCTTCAAAGGCCCCCCAATTTAGTAACCATTGATGAAAACTGCCAAAAATAAATACGTAATTACATGTTTAAAGTACATCAGATCTGTATTTGTATTAAAATGTATTATAGTCATTATAGTTCGTGTTCTAAAGCAGCATGAAGAGTGGAACGTAATTAATTATAGTTTGCTAGCACAGCAACATAGTTCCAGGATATTAACACTAACAGGTTCATGTTTCGGGTGTCCTGGTTTATTGTTTATCATCCACGTCAGGTGTCCTGTCGCGGACACCTAACAAGACACCTAACTGTTTTTACTATGCATAGACGCGTATATCCACTACAACAATGTATACATTATTGTAGGAGTGATTCATGTGATTCATTAAATTCTGTTTTAAATCAATATAAATTATTATTAGTGTTGTCATTTGCACTGTACTCACG
>JAUTBV010174675.1:0-23648 GCA_032361325.1 Lepetodrilus fucensis | reverse complement strand
CTGTGGTCAGTTAAGGAAATGTATGTTGTTTGGTGCAAGTGGAAGCAGTTGCTAGGATGGCGGCCATATTGAATCAGGACGCTTGCCCTTAGATACTGCTTACTGCGCATGTGCCAGGTGATGAGTCATCTCCCCAGCAGCTATCTGCTTAGCTTAACTAAACAGCACAATATAGCCAGTTTTAAACAGCAGTGTGTAATGCAATAGATCTCACTTTGGCATCATTGCTGGATTTGTCACGTGTATGCTGTAAGTTATGTTAAGTACTGCTATTACTATGAAGAGCCCGCAGCAACGTTAAACTCCATATTCACTCACTCACTAAGTACTATGAAGAAGCCAATTCTTTCTCCAATGTTCGTACAAGATAAGGTAATTTGTTTGCTGGAACATCAGCAGTACTGGTACTGTTTTACCAGTTATGTTCCTTGGACTATGTTGTCAGTCATTTCTCTACTAGCTTTAATCCTTTCCTCATCTCCACTCCCACTCCCGTACCACATCATGTATATCCCAATACCATCAGAATATTTCGCTAACAACAACCACACTTGCATTTTAACAGGTTAATTTAAATAATATTTTTTAATCTGATCATAATTCTTATATACAGTACTTCAAAACCGTGTCCCTTAACATATCCAAATCATATTTCTTTATCTTTATGTCATTATCTTTATGTCACCAACATTAATTCAACTATTGTCGTCCCGTGATCCAACTATCTTTCTCCAAACCAAGTCATTAGGGCTGCCCTAAACATATTTCTCTGTTTTTATTCTCTGACCAAATCTTTTTTCTCCATTGTCCTATCTCTTCATATCTCCATCCTATATCTCCTCTCTTCTTCATCATCCTATCACTCTTGTATTATATTGTCATATTGGTGCTACTGATCATGATTGTGGAAACATAGATACGCGATTCAATTGACAAAAATGTCGTGCACTGACAAGCAAAATTGATATTTCTTTATCCGAAATTAAAGAAATTGTTTAAGCTGCAACGTTCATTCATTTCAGGGAGTTGCAGTACAAACCTCATTGTGGTGTTGCGTCATACGTTTCAATTGCTCGTCAAAAACGTGACTCCTGGTTTCATATCCATTTAAAGAACCACTAACTAGACCTCGTTGTCGTGGCAACAACGTGCATGCATGACTTTTGTGAATTCCTGTTTTTCTCTTCCAAATTTTCATTTAAGATTTGTGTTTAGTCGACAGATGCGTGTTACGTGTATTAATGTGGATGCAAAGCCACATTTATGTGGTGGCAGTATTGATTGGAGGACATACGTTGTAGAACTGACACCATCACAGTGAATTGCATGCTTAGGTTTAAGTAGACGATAGATTTCTTCATGCTTTGCACAGAATTGCGGCTCCATTCAGATCAAATTGATTGCAATATGACCACACCAAAAAAAAAACATCCACAAACCTTTTTGCATTTGATTAAAATCATTGGATGTAAACTGTAATAAAATGTTTGCATTGCAAAAATACAATTCCAGTTTTAATTTGAATTCCACTAGTACTAAGGATGCATATTCCCCCAATTATTTTTTCTTCTTTTCAAATTCAAGTTTTGACAAGATCGGATTTCTCTTTACAGACCAGGTTTGTTAATGTTATTTTGATTTTAATGTCCACTGGAAATGGTATGTTCTCAGTTTCCTCTTCCTGTTATGCGAGATAGGCAAACGGCATGTTTTAGATCGTAACTATCTTTCAGCTCCTTGATTACAGTGTTGAGGTAGGCTGTCACCGTTCTGTACACAAAAACATACGAAAAGAGAGATGTTTAAGTAGGTATTGGAGGAGTATGTAAAAAACACTCCTGGCTCTAGTGTGTAATCTCCTCGCTGCCAGTCCTCGGGGACAAGGGCACATGCCTTGCAGTAGTATGTACCAGGGTCCTGTCCACTGCACCACCACGTTAACAAGCAGCTTACAGTTTCTCATTGACGTACAGTACATATCGCTGTCAAAGCTTACATAACAGAAGCACCAGGGATGCATTCAATCAGCACAGGGCTGAGTAAGCTGCTTAGCTAAACTGGTTCCCTGTCCCATGTACAGTTCATACAACTCTTCAGACAGTGGCTGGTTTGGTAAGCAGCTTGCAAGCCCTTGTGTCTTGTGTTTTGAACCGAATCTTATGGTCCTGATGTATTACGATAGGTTCAATTTGGAAGCTGGTGCAGCATGTGTTTGCAAAACATACTTTCTGGAAGAATTGAAGATTGTTTGTATTGTGAGAGAATATTATGATAGGTCTGAGTTGAAGTTGTTGCTGTATGTGGTTTTCTTGAAGAATGTAGTATTATTTGTATTGTGAAAGAATTTAATAGAAAATAGCATCATGGAAATGTATTTCCGTTGGTAATAGTTATTATAGAAAACTTGTTCAGCTATTTGATTCCAATTACAATTAAGTACAATGTTTGTCTTCTGTCAGTCAGTATTATTTAAAGGAATATATTCTTTATGTCGCAACAACGTTGTTTTCGTTTCTGTTAGTACATATTTCTATTAGTAGACACAGGAGACATTTTGACATATATTAGAGTCTCCCATCCCTGGGTGATGTGAGCACTGCAATACACTGCTATATGGTAGATATATATCTCCCAGTGATTGTTTTCACAAGGCAGCTACTGTCCCAGCCAGCCCTGGGGGTGTTGACATATCAATTAGCCAGAGGTGTTAATTAACTGTGCAAGTACAATACTGTTGTTAATCACCCACTAGGCCAATTAGCAGGACCCCAGCTCTGGTGATATCTAGACCCTGTGTGGAGCCTGTATCAAGTAGATGAGCCCTGAGGGGGGTGGGAGACTCATGTTCGATGACCGCTCCCTAATTAGGTACTGTCTGGCTATCGCCAAATATATATACACCACATCACCTTTATATCCCAGCTTGTGACGCTGAGTTACAGTATGTACCATGGTGTTAGTAACTGGCTGGGTAACTTCACTGATCAGTTGTGAGGGTAACATTGATGTGGTGTATCAATTCAATTCTATTTTATTTCTCTTTTACCACTAGCAGTGGTATACGAGACATATAAATATTAATACAAAACAAGTAGTCAAGATAATGGATGGACATATAAATGTGTTTTACTTTGATATAATCTTTCTTTTTTTCAAGAATGCCATCAGCAAATTGCCAAAAGTAATATACCTTACTAAAATCATCCTCAAAATATTATTTCGCACACTTCTGACTGGTGAACAGGACGATACAATGTTTACATGCGACTTCATCCACGTTGCGCCATGCGTGAGAAACCTGTGCAATCCGTGCAGAGACCCTTTATGAGTATGCCGTGTGTGAGAAACTCGTGCAATCCATGCAGAGAAACCCATGTTGAGAAGATCTTGCCAATTTAAAAACAAACGATTGTTTACATTCGCCCAGTAAACGGCGTATTTCGATGGGTTTACGTGACATTTCATGCCTGAAAGTTTGTTTTCTTGCTAATGTTGCTCTATATATTATATATGACCAATAATAAAAATGGGCATAGGTAAAATCTCCCAAGTGTATGAGTCCTTTTAACTTGTTAGAAACATCAACCACATCTCTAAAACCAAGTGCCAGAACCAAACCATTTTCTTAAATATCTATATATATAAAGAGTATCTACCCAATTCCCCATAAACCATAAATGATGGAGTTGATTTCGTCCAACTGACAGTTTACAGAATTTTAAATGTAGTTATTTCCAAATTTTCATAACCCCATACTTCACATCTGTATGTACATGATGTAAGGATGGGTACCATCTTTTTTTTATCAACAGCAGATAATATACAATCAAGGGGTAAATCCAAGTTTCTGACTCGCTTCAGTAAAGAAAAAATGGCTTCATTTCCCTTTTCAACAAGGCTTTTTATACTATATATCATCCGCCTATTTCTAGTAAAGTTTATACCTAAATAAGTATACGAGTCAACAATTTGAACCTGCCAATTTTGGGAACATACCAATTTCAGTGTTAGCCCTGAGGAGTTTGGGTAATTAATTGTGATGTTTTTATTTAGAATTTGTGTAGCTACTGAAGATGTGTTCTATTAAAATAAATGAGATAAATGTTATTATTGTTAACTTTAACATGACAACTGTCATTATTTTCTTATACTTATAACTATCAATTTTGATGTGAAATGCCAACTGGCTTTATATGTTGATCACTATTTTTATCACTATTTGTGATTGATCTTGTTATATTAATGTAATAAATTTACTACTAGTATTCTAGTATTCCTACATTGATGTAGATAAATATTTTAAGGCATATTTAAATAGTGATTAATCAGCTACTTATTTTAATGTAGATACGAAACAGATGTTGGAAGGATATAAATATGGAAACTGATTACATGCATGCATGACTGTTATCCCTTGCAGATGACAATGACTATATTGAAATGTCTCAATATAGCATCTGCAGGTTGATTTATTGACAGATTTGTCTGTAAAATGGATAGTTATTGATACATTAATAGATGAAATGGGTAGTTGTACTTGAGCCTAATGTCATCCAGCTATAAATATTGGAAGCATATCTTCATTTTACTTGAACTGTGTAGTGTTGTACAATTGTTGTTGTTGCATTTCCTTCAACATGTCTTGACACAACTTGACAATGGTGTGGAAGATGTTGATGATGATTGTGCTAGATGTTCCTTTCAGTCCTTTGTCAGTACTGAAGGCAGCATGAGGTGCATGTTATCCTGTTGGTATGGGAAAAGGCTCTAAATGTCTTTGTTGGTGTAGCATGTTTTGAACATTATTATTCTGGACTTTAGCTTTGGTATCGGGATGTGTTTATATGTGTGCATGAAATATGTGCGTTTGTAGTGTGTCCATGCATCGAACATTGGTGATAATCACCCAATTCTGTTTTTGCCATATTTCAATCTGCAGTGTACAAAGTAAATGTTGTACCACCATCTTAGTGCTTTAACTTGGGGCAGACTCTGTAACCCTCTCCCTGCTGAAGGTGACTTAAGTTGCCCGACCACATGCAGAAATAGAACGCTTTGATTTTATTCAGCAGGGAGAACGTTAAGATGAATGAACTAGGTGTCATGGTCATGCCAATGACCAGCATCTCAAGAAGCATACAAATATTACAATGAGAAAATATATTTTGTCTACTTTGTGGGAAGATCTCTTTGAGAGAGTGTCTTGGATTAATCAGTGACTTTCTCTGATCTACGTTTCACGCACACAATCTTCTAGTTTTGTCCTGTCCTGTCTGATGGGACGTCTTCGTCTTCGTCCTTTCATGTCTGCAGAATTTCAATATATCCTTAGACCTCGAGGTACTTGATTCCTAGGTTAGTTTTGGATGAAAATTACTAATATTCGAGTGTTCTAGATTCCATGGCTTCTTCATCATCGACTTTATTGCATTTTTTAAATTTTGTTTAAATTTTGAAGTTTGTTGTTGCTGATTTCTATGATATGCAAATCCGATTGCATATATGTTATGCTTTTATTATAAATGCAGTGATGCAGTGGCCATACTTTTTATTTAAGGTTTGAGATCAAGGCCATTGTCAACACATTTATTTAGATCATAAGGCCATGTGGAGACCATAATTCTGATTGGAACCTGATTATACAGCATGTACAATAACTGTAATTGATCTATTCCTATTTTGTCAGAATTTTCTGTTAAAATGATTCCAGTTGATTAATCTTGAATAATTCCATATGAATTATTAAGGTTTCATTACAGTTGCTGTGATTTGCTTACACTGCGATCTTAAGTAGTTTTGACAGTGCAGCATCAAGTTAGATAACTCATGTAATCTGGATCCCAGCAGTAACATGGCCCCCACCTGGAGCGTGTGTGACATAAGCAATAGGTCACATGACACACTTGTCGCCATCCACCCCTGGAGTCGTGGTGTATATGGCGCTGCTCGGTGGGAGTCTGGGCTATATCCGGGGACATGCCACAAAGCCAAACACGTAGTCGCCGAGCAAATCAGCGTGGACACATCTATTTGCTTCAATCTCCCCATGATTAGATTGCTACGAGATCACGGCTCGCACATCCCATCCCGGGCCGCGGGATGCCCATTGCCCCGGAAACATCGCATGAATATACTTACAAGTGTAGCACAAGAGATGTCTCAGAAAGGGGAATTAAGCAAGTCAAATTCTATTCGTGTAAATATCAATGCAAATTGTGTTTACATCTAGCTCTCTGATCACTCGACAACTTATGCGTGGTTTGGAATTGGAATACGAAAACGTGATACCAAGCGAGCGTAAATTAACCATTTCTATGCTAAGGCCTACCGAGCTCGGTCGGCACTGCCAGGACAAAATACATTTAAAAAGGTTATTATTTTCCCAGGCATTATGACGCAAATGGGAGTTGTATTTTGCTTAATTTGGGCAGTGTTGTGTAAGGCAGAAATTATTGGAAAATGTTGGATTTGTACGTATTGGGTTGTAGTGTAAGCTAGGCAGCTAGTGCTGAGCTTGACTGCATGGCGAACATGTTGATACGTGATTGGGGGATACAAATGTGCAAGTAAAATTGATTGGTTGAAATGAACGTATGATTGCAGTTTCTATGGGTTTTTTGTTTGTTTCATATCGCCGACCATCAAAGATGACTTTGGCTGGAAGAGTTAGATGCATTGCAAACATTTCTGATGGCCAGGCATGGAGATTGGGTTTCTTGAACCTCTGAACGGAAAACATAAAGTTCTGAAAATCTGTTATTTTTCCTGAAGCTTAATTGGAAATGATATTTGATTGATGAGATAAATATTTGATAAATAGCTAGAATAATGAATAGTCTATAAATTTATCTGTATAAGAATATGTGCAATTTATTAATCTGTTTGTATTTCATCATGTTACTCTTTAGAAAAAACTGCATTATCCTATTTTTCACTATAATTATATTCACTATTTAATTGTTATAATAGTTTGTATTAAGTTTCTTTGCTTCCAAATAAATTAGCTTTGGAGTTTACAGATGAACTCGTACCAAATACCATGAGAAATAATTATTTCATAGTTCAAAAAGTAGCAGTTGATATTAACTTGAAAGGAAGCCATTCTTGCATAACGGAAATCTGTTTTGTCTGGCTGGCAGGTCTCTGTATAAAACAAATCTGTGTTGTCCATTATTGTCCCTGTGGCAGTGTTATTTTGCCTGACCCTCGACCAGGACCCCTGGGACCTCACCCTCCCCCCTGGGGGAGAGAGTCAACAAACGTAAGCAAGCCAAAGGAACTCCCTATATATTTACAAAACAATGTTGGGGGGAGGGCATACAGGAGGAGTTATCTGAATCAGTGCAGAGTTCACGCTCCCAATGACACTATACCATCTGTAACTCTAGCTCTCTAAGACAAATTAAGTAATCTCATTATATAAGCTCCCTACCAGCTGCCTGCTAGGGGTTTCGCTGGCCCTCACTGGTCCCTTTGTTAGGGCTGGATAAGCAGTAGTGCTGAATGGCTCCCCGCGTCTACAGGAAGTAAAAGATTCCATGCTTTTTTCTCCTCCCTACCCCGTCCCCACCCAAACTTGATTTTTAGAATGACATATGTGGCTGAAACCTACCCTAAGTAACAATCGCAATGACCTCTGACTTATGTCATGGTGTCCCAGGTCATGAATGGCCAGCCAGATGGAGGCACAAAGCACTTCATCCCTCTGTCCATTGTGACGCCAACACCGGCATTGTGATCCAAGCTGGACATGCTGGACATCAGCATTGTTCTCTGGACATATGGTCAACATAGCCTATCTGGGACAATGCCTGATGCGTAGCTAGCACATAGTGGCAATAGACACCAAACAGCCCACACAAATAGTAGAATTATGTAATTTATCTTTCTAGGTCAGATTCATTTTTTTCATTGGACTGTTAAATTTGAAAAAAAATAAAATACTTGTTATTATTTATTATCATACACATTTATATTGTGGAAATTGTATATAAATAATCTCTAGTGAATGGGGGGCAAAAACAAGATAAATTATATTAATTAAATTATTTACAGTAATATTGAGATTTTCTTTTAAAGTTCATAGGCCCAGATAATTATTTATATGTTGTCAGCATGTGGATGTTACATGTGTAATACATTCGAGGGGATGTAGTGCAGTGGTAGAACGTTGGACTTTGGAGCCCAGGGACCCTGGCATTTCGCGAAAGTTACCTTTCTGACGCTATATTGATATTGATACTGTCTGTAGAGTGGCAATACAGTTAGTAGGGCTGGTTAAATATATCGATAATTACAATTATCGTTGATGGAACTACATGATAACGATTATCGAAATGGAAAATGTGGTATTGATAAATATTTGATAGGTGTACATATGACTAAATAAAGATTTAAATGTACTTGTAACACACTTGTTGTCGATGCAAAAGCAGCAGATCGTCTGTGGTAAGAGTTGAATACATTACATGCTTGTATTATGTAGTAGGGATTTACTATATTTCTATCACGTACATTTTCTAAATACGGATAGTTTAATAATTCAAATAAATTACAAATCAACAGTCCATGCCAACAGTTTGATTGCGTGTTATGAAACTCCATACTGCGTCGGTAACTACCAACTATTGGATTTTCAATTTTGGATCTGGAAATGAATTCTAGAATAATATTTTATATCATCAGGATTAAGGAAAATAGTGATAACTAATCTTGAAATTATAAGCTATAAGAATAGTGTAAATACGTATTACTAGATTACTACTGTAATATTCAATTACAATAACCAAGTTCCTAAACGTTACATATTTGGTGGATATTTCACCAATATTCATGATGAAAAGCTTGTCTAAAATTCTGAAAAATGTTCTTGAACCAATACTTATGTGTAATTAAATGTAAATTGTTAATTACATTTTGGCCTGGACATGCTACTGCCATGTTCAAAGTAGCATAACTTGGTGACTAATCATGATATGAACACTCTATAGAATATGCATATGTACTGTTTCGTAAGCTTTTATGAAATATATCGCTTTGAGAGAAACAACTGAGTAAATACTTTGGAATATGTTTAGGCCCCAAAACAATCCTATAGGGTGTACCTGTAAAATACCATTTTCCCGCCAAATAGTATACAAAATGAGGTCGTTAAGCATACCTACAGATGCACAAGCATACCAACAGATGCACAATTGAACTATCTTTCATTTGATATATCATAAGTGGTAATGTAGTGTGTGAATGTCCTAGTGAGTAAATATATGTTCTTAATGCAATAGTGCTCAGCATCCAAGCGTGAAATCAAAATTTGAGGATACTCCTCAATTATGGTACCAAACAACACCATGGGACAATATTTCGTGCTGGGAACATCAAAGTTCGTTTACTAGACACCTTGAGGATTACAAAAATGTAAGTTAAAAAAAATATATGACATAGGTGCATGGGAACCCTACCTTCCTACTGGACTATATCCCATGGAGCCATATTTCCAAATCCAGGCCACAGTTAGTACATATTATGTGAATCACAAACACAGACATATTATTTACATGTACCTTATGTAACATTCAAACCCTGTCATTCTGGCCTTCATCTGCCCAGTGATGGCTGCACTTTATTGGAATGGCTTCACAGATCTAGAAAAAGCCACACAATTGGATAATATGTAACACCAGGGCTCCCAGTTAGGTTTTTGAGATTTATGGTTTGGGGGTTGACCCTTGGTGGTTGTAGAGTAAATTAGATATAGTATAGATGGTCATAAAAAGAAAGTACACCTTTTATTGCCCCTGATAGGGTTAATTCAACATGGTTCAGTAATTGTTTGGCACATATCTGTATTGAGATGGGAATTGCTTGTCAGACAGCGTCTAGTTTTAATTGTCTTGGCGTGTTGGTACCTCCTGGCATTGCAGAATGTGTCCTTATGTCTTGGGATATATTACTTTTATTGAAGTACTGAAACGATTGTTTTCTCATTAACATTATTTCACTCTTCTTTTTGGGGGGTTATTGTGTGTAATTGTTTGCATCTGCATTGTCGTTATAAGCACTATTGTAGAATGATTGTCATGTTCATTGTAAAATGTTGCCGTTAGCTAAGACAGTGCTGCTACTCGAGATGCCAAGCACATTTAAGCCAATGGTGTACTGGTTACAGGCCTATTATCGCCCAGGACCTATTATTGCCTTCCAATAATTTGCAAAATGACATATCAGTGATTTGATCACGTAACTAAACAATAAGTCGCTTATTTATATTTGTTCATCAGACATAATGTCCTTTCATGTAGTTATGGCGTAGCACTATTTCCATCATAAGGTAACACTATACCTATACATGTGCCATAGTAAGTATAATGAAGTTGATGTACATATTAAGACAAATATGCAGGAAAACTTTCATATTTTAGGCGATAATAGGCCCATAACCGGTATAGAGATATATAATGATGAAGGTACTGATGGTGTAGATATGTATATTGATGAAGGTACTGATGGTGTAGATATGTATATTGATGAAGGTATCGATGGTGTAGGTATGTATAATGATGAAGGTACTGATGGTGTAGAGATGTATGATCATAATGATGAATGTACCAATGGTGTAGAGCTTATAATGATGAACGCACTGGCATCTATGTTGTTTCTTACCACATCTAGGCAAAGAAATTATATCTTATCAGTTATTGGTGGGATATCTGCACATCTTGATGGGAATATAAATGTGAGATATCTTGGGCAAGAGCCCATTCCAAATATTAGATCACAGAGCTGCATAATCATTAATATTTGAAAGCATCTCGGATGATAAAGATTGCCTTTCATTTATATTCAGCATTCTTTTTTGGGGGTAATTTTTTGGCACCTGAATATTTGCTACTCTGAGAATTAAGAAATGTTATAACTAGATAGGGCCTTCGGCTTTCTGCATGTATCAAGTAACGAAAACACTCGTGAATTGAACTTTATGTTTTTCAGTCATTATTTGTATTGATTTCCCCCAGTTGATTACCACAACTCATATTCAGCGGATACGATCGCAATATACGTGGGTTGCCATGACAATGTTTGATAGATATGCAGAGTAGATAATGCCTGCATATTGGCGGATAAAACCTCTTTTGATTTAATAGCTGTGTGTGGACTTACAAATAATATGGCACTTTCCCGCGTAATCTTGTTGGTTACAATATACCCCAGTAGGAATTAGCAGACTGGACTTGCTAACAGAACACGGCTGTAGGTTCCGGTGGTACAGAACACAAATAAGTTCCGGAGGTACAGAGAGATAAAACTATTGGTAGCAGTATTGCACTAGAATTAGCAGAACCAAACTAGAATAACTGCAATTAATGCCTATAACGTGAAGAGTTAAAGGACTATGTACACTAGAATGTGAACAGTTCAATTATAGTTTGGCATGAAATGCATTGACACCCCTATTTCGTAGATTATCTCGGTAAATACTTCATGGAATGAAAAACAAAAAAACTCATTTCATTTGACCTAACCAAAATAAATATTTAAAAAATAAAATATTGCACCAGGGCCGGTATTAATAAAGGGGCTTAAGTCCCAAATAAAAAAGAAGACTAAAGTAATTAATTTTGACTTCATAGGCTTAAGTCTACATTCTGACTTGTCACAAAAATTACTTATACCCCCTAGACAGGAGTAAGTCCTTTTCATCCTTTTCGCCTCGGACGTTCGCTAGACGACTACACCTTGTTTAAAGATCGCGAATATTGCCAGAAATTACAAAACTCTGTGGATTCCCCTAGCAACCGCAGACTTAAAAACGTATTTAGCTGAGCCTTTTTATGATTGATTTATGTGGCTCAGCTAAGTCTAAATTTTCAGACTTAAGTCCAAAACTTAAGCCCCTTTATGAATACCGGCCCAGTAATACAAAATCTGTTTATATAACAATCACCAAATATTTTGTCTAAGTATTATATTATGCAGAGGGGTGACGTTTGAAAGAATGAACAGGCAAATAGGCTGAATTTGCATGCGTGGGTAAGTGAAGAAGAGCATCAGCACGTGCAAATCGAGCCTTTTTTACCCATTCCTCTGCATAAAATAATACTTAGTCAAAATAATTGGTGATCGTTATATAAACAGATTTTGTATTACTGGTGCAATTTTGTAAAAAAAATATTATATTTTGGTTAGGTCAAATGAAATAAGAACATGGAGTTTTTTGTGTGTTTTTCATTCCATGAAGTATTTACCGAGATAATCTACGAAATAGGGGTGTCAATACATTTCATGTCAAACAATAGTTCCGGCCCCCGTTTCACGACGGCCTCCTAAAGTTAGCAGCTCCTAAAGTTATGATCCAGCTTATCACCTCCTAAGTTATATGCCAATTTAAGAAGGGATATGACTTGTGACATGGTTGTGAAGCACATTAGGAGGTGATAACTCGGGTTAGGAGTTCATAACTAGTTAGGACACCGTCGTGAAAAGGGGACCTGGTGTTAATAGTTACTATCCTAGAACTCTTAGATTCTGCTGTACATGTTTTTCACTTTGGAGTTTAAGAAAAGTTAATTGAGGTAGAATAGTAACAATACCAAAAAGTACTGGAATTATTAAGAGTATTAAGCTAGCAAAGTAACAGTAGCAAAGTAGAATTCGAGGATTTTATGGTTTTTGAGTTCTAAACTAGAATAATAACAGTCCTTAGCCATAATGCTAAAAGTTAATGTATATACTTTTGTATAGTTGAAAGACTGGCAATAATTGATGTCTATACTCTATTTATTGATAAGTTATTGAGAAGAGAAGTAAATTATAAATGAGAATCCATTCATGTATCGTCCGATACGCAGTTTCCGGACTACTCCAGTATTTGGACGCCCATTTTGTTTCGTGATATAAATAGAGATCTGACGTCATCAAGAGTCCCAAGTTGACAAGTTAGCATATTTTCTTTAGTCCTACACAAATTCTTCGTATAAAACTCCCATGCGTAAATATGTCACCTAAATGTTGTAATGTTATGTAATTTTACCTTGTGTCAAATTGTAACATTTAGTGTAAATTCAACAACATTAGAAAGTCACCAATAACACACAAACGAAGTGTTCAATACACACGGTAAATGGTCGTCTGCTTTGTTGATTGTTTATATTATCAGATTTTCAGAACAAAGGGAAGTAACTCTTGGCAAAAAAAATTTTTAAAAAGGATACGCAAATAATTGTGTCTGATAACACTATTCATTCATTTTAGCTAGAGTATGTTGACATGCTATCTAATGATGGCCATGCGTGTTACCGAGGACTTTAGTTGCATAAGGAACTGTGTTTATTTCATGGATTAAATGTTCAATGTACAGGTAAGAACAACAATTTGAAGTTTTGTTTTGTATATTTCACGAACTATGCAATCTACGCTTATCGGTCCGGAAACTGAGTATCAGAGAATACTAAATTAGAAGAGACATATTTAATGTTGATAAGGTCTTTTCGTTGAGAGTACTAGAATTGTAACAATGCTAAAGTGGAAGGGTAACATATTCTTGCTGTGTAAGTTGTGAAATTAAGCACTAATATACTATTAGCTTGTCTTTAGCTCCAGAATGTCCGAGTACCAAACTAAAATAGCAAATAACATAGCATTTGGCGATAAGCCGCAGGTTTATGGACTACCAAATAGGAATTAGTCTGTGAATTCTCGTATTGATAGGGACTTGAGAATCACTTTTCTGCTTAATTGGGATTTATTCATGCATATCCTTCCCTGGAGTTGGAACGTTGACAACGGTGACCAAATGACTCATCCACAATTAATGGGATGTAACTGAGGATAATCTGGCACACAAAGACGGCAGGTGTTCACTAACTAAATAAATCAATTCCGGTAGTCCTCATATTGCTATGGTGCCTACCATTGATCTCTCCTCTTGGACGTGTGATGGACGAATACCTAGATAAAAACCATCCCCTCATATACCACTTCCTATTGCACCACAGTTTGTGCAGGCAGGTACCGCAACAGCAAAGAACGCAAGCGTCAAATTTCGCACTACCCGGCAGTAGAAAACTGTAAATATAATTAGTACTTGATAGAGGAATCATGATACGTGGCATGTTGACATTAGCATTTCACCATCCTCATTGGATGGACTGGGTCCGAGGATTGTATGACACAGGTTCCATCGATGATTGATGGAAAAACGAAATACTTACGTTGTGATTGTGAAATACAATATTGCATCAAAATTGATATTTACAGAAAAGCGATGTATTATCTTGTCAGTGGAATCTGGTGATGGGTTCACAAAGGATGTATGTCTTATCTACGCTGTTCTACTCTGTGATTAGTTATTCTGTGCACAAGACAATAAAAATGGGCTGGGGCCACGAATAAATTATTGTAATGCCGGTAATGAAATGTTTTCTATAGGTTTTTATCTTGGAAGTTTATTTTGTGTGATTATATTATTGGTCGATGTGAGGGACTTTAAAGAAGGTATAGATTCTCTATAAAAGCCTTTATGAAATACTAATAGAGTAGATTTCTCAAAGCACTCTTCTGTAGATGGAGATAAGATATTAGAAGCCTGACAAATCAAAGTGGATGTGCCGGGACAAAGGAAGAAAGGAGTGTTATAAGGTGTTGTGTTAATTATAAACGTAATGCGCTTTCATGGTTATCAATAAATTGACTTAGTATATATAGCTGGAGGTGCTTTGTTCTTTTATGTGCAAAAACAACATACGTGTTGTACGGGCGACTGATCAGTATTGATTAATCAAGTTGTGACATTTCTGGTTAAAAGAAGCCGATTGATATAGCGGCAGTGCCAATGGTTGAGAGTACTTCTGATACCAAACTACTTACCTCTTAGTCAAATACTACAATTGGACTGTTTAAGTGTTAGCCAGTGCCCCTGATGTCGTCACTTTAACTGAATTATCGTCTCTTAGCTTCTGCCTGTAGGGACAGAGATAGAATTGCATTTAACAGAATTGCAAGCGGATTAGGTCCGCTGTCAACAGATTTAATCCATTATTGAGCTGTTCACTAGCATCGCGCTGGGCTGTTTGGATATCTCTGCCTGCACTTACCTCTCAGTCCCTGGGGGTAATATGCGCTATTAAGGAGAAAGCTGTATCTGCAATTGAATTTTTATTTTTTTTAATACGGCAGATGGCAGTATTGACGTATGTTTATTTCCTATGTGATCGTGATGGATGGCGATATCGGCCAATGCATATTTGGACATGGCAGTATCGAGCGGTCCCGCAGTGTATCCATGTATAGGCCTATATTGAGTGATTGAACCGGACAGGCCTGGCATGTAAATTGACACAAGACTATTGGATGAAATATATTCATACTTGTGGTTGGGACAGCGAGAAGAGTAGGTTGTTTGGCGGAAATGAATGCAGAAAATTAAGTTCTGGACCGTTCGCTTAGAAATTGACAGATGGTACGTGTGTTACTAAGTAAAATATGGGGCACATTGATGCATGCTTTTGTTGGGAATAAATGTGGAGATTAGTTTGGATAGGGTCTGAGGCCTGCTGAGCATACTAGGGTAAACTGGAATATTGGAATTGATTACATTTGCGTTCTTGAAGAGAAGAGTGTTTTCATAGGCCATTCACTTACTGTACACGCGGGATGGTAACGTTTTATCAGTTTATAATTGGTAATAATATTAACGAAAGTACATCTTTGCATTGAATAGTTTGTAAATTGAGAGATTGAAGGAGCAAAAATACTTTCCTATTTGCATTTCATGAAATATTTTGCTGTGGTATTTGTAAACTGGCAGTGACATGAGTGCACTGAAGCAGAGGAAGAGCGATGGCAGTACATCGGCTGGATGTCAGCGGCACAAATTATTTGGAATGTGTCCGTGTTAAGCATATAGCTGGTGAATTCTGGTGGAAATGATGTATTCTGATCGGTGGGAGTTGTTACTTGGGAGATAGGAATTGTCGTCTAGTTAGATTTGCAAAACTGTTGTTGCCATCCCGCCACGAGAGCTAATAACATTGGACTTTTCAATAGTGATATGAGAAGAAGCCATCGAATCTAGCTGAAAGTTAACTGTGCAAGTTAATAGGACATTTCTTGGACAAGCTTTTTTCCGTGTATTTGTGTAAACAATTTATTTTAGCATTGAATGATTGTATCTTTGGATTGATAACTGGGGATGCAGACAACATGAAATGTTTCCTATCGCTGAACCTAAATCTGATCGTAATGCATGCATTTACATTATAGTAGGGCCGGTACAATTAATCGGGAACTAGTAAATTATATCAACTGTCGACTAGCAGAAACCATAGTCGACTAGTTAGTACTAACAAGCCCCCTGTTGGAAAAAAAGAAAAACAACAACATATTGCGAGTACATACTTTCAGAATAAATAAGCAAGATTATCTACCTGTGTTGTATCAAATTTAATACCCATGTTAATTACTTGCAGTATGATTGTTCCTTCATCAGGGCCGTAGCTAGCCAGGGGGCAAGGTGGACAGCATTATAGTCATTATATACCGTTTCGGTATATGTATGATGTCATCGCCTGGTCGGTATGTTATGCGCTATATCACACTGTTATGGTTTATTTCTAAATTAGTCTTTGCCCTACCCGCGGAATATAGTCATCAGTGCACTGGGATCCTCTATGAATCATTACGGACTGCGTAGACAAAATAATGACTGGTCGTATATCATTTGTGAAATTGATTGACCCCACTGTTATCAGTATTGATTGGACATACACGACACCAGCCGTGCATTATCTGTGGCCAAGGAGTAGGTATGTACCTTTGTCTGATGTTGTCACAGAGAAATGGGGAGTGTGTGTGCAGTGGTTGTGTGTGTGTGTGTGTGTGTGTGTGTGTGTGTGTGTGTGTGTGTGTGTGTGTGTTTGTGTTTGTGTTTGTGGGGGGGGTCATGAATGCAGACTGAATCATGGTCATCAAATTGACTAGAATAAGTCTATTCCGTCAGTGCCAGTATGAGTGTAGATTTTGTATTATGTGTGCCGCGCTCAACTATAGTAGGATTCTTTTAAATAGAGCCCCTTGTTTTTTTTCAATTTATAAAATATACAGGAGTTTGAGCCTAGTTTGCTTTAAGTTAGTGTTTTGGTTTCTACGTCACAAATCTAATTAGCATACTGTAAACTACTTTAATTACACGGACTCAAATTACGCGCAAGTGACATTATTGACAAGTACGCGAGAATCAAATTACGCGCATCACAAAACATTTTTTAAAAGATAAAAGATATTCTATGTAGATCTACTTTTCACTCGCGTATAGAATGGTCGCCGGCAAGTACAAACACAAGCAGTTGCAAAGGCCAATTAATATAGGATTACGCCAAGTAATTAGCAATGAATAGAGCAAGTGGCCTCACCTACCTCAAGTAGGCTTCCTATTGTCAGCTGATTATCAATGTTGACAAGATTAGGTGAGAAGAAACCACTCTGTGAGTGAGTGAATATGGAGTTTAACGTCGCTGCGGGAATCTTTCACCCATTTGTGACGAGAAACCACTTGGGATTCATCCACAGGAAATACGTTCTCATGCTAAAAACATAACACTTTGATAAATAAACCTTGAAATAGAACAGAATTAGATTGCCTAGTTTAACATGCGTATGTATAAGGCACCATAATTATGTCCAGGTATATTCATTGAATGTTAGGCCTATTACTGCTGCTTCAATCAATGAGCAAAGCTTAGGGCTTCAATTTCCGTGCAGACCTTTTCCATTCGGACTTTGATTCCGCACAAGTTACCTTTGCGTGTAGAGCGCGCAATATAAGTCTGCGTGTAATATAAGTCTTTTACAGCATATCTTCTAAGGTGTTGCATCATATTTCTGTCAGCAGATAACAAATGACAGCACAGAGCACAGGTGAATTTCTTACTTGAAATAAATAACATAGAGGAAATCCTTCAAGTTGTCATACAGGTCATTTGTCGATGAGTAATTCCATAACTTAGTTACCTGTGGACAAAAAAATAAAATATTAAACCTGTTTCAAAGCAACTTTCAAAATCAACTATTTACATGAAAAATTTGAAACTGAGAAAAATTTCCCCTGACATTATTCCTGATATTACCCTTAGAGATTAGCGGCCAGTCTTGGAGTGAAATTATTTATTTATGACCAAATATTAAAATGCTTACATGAAGTGTATAGCAAATAGTATATTGGAGGAAGTTCTGCATTCAATTCAAGTGTTCCAGCATTGTCTGAAGTGAACTGTGATGTCACTAAGATATGGCCAAGTAATTAAATAGAATAGAGTGCAAATAATTACCTGATTGTTGAATATATTATAAGAAGGCTTAAATATCATGCAGCAGCTGCTGCAATCTAATAAAAGTATCGCTCCAAATATATATTGACCATGGCATATGCTCAACATCGATCTAACATAACCCGCGCTCACACGACCGTCAGATCGACCTTCGACCTCAACCAGCTGTTAACCAATCACATGCTTACCTCCGCAGTCTTGAAAGTGAAATGTTACATTTGGAACTTGCTGGTACACACTTCTTACTTTCTGTGTTATTAACATTTGATACGTATAATAATGGAAATACCCGAGTATTTCACTACGTAAGTCATCGGTAGATTAATGTGTGTCAAAGATCGATGTTGAGCGTATGTCAGTATATCTTGGGAGCGAAACTTTCTATCTAATTTTAAATTAGATTGCACTAATTTGCAGCTGCTGTAGAAACATATATATCACCTCTCCTGTCCGAGAACTGGTAATCTCACTAGGGATAATACATCTTGGCCCACTCTCACCAGCCAGACCACATCTGTTAAAGGAACCAAATTTGGCATTAGTAATAACAAAACCAATTCTGATAATGGCTGATTAAAAACCCATGTTGCTTTTACTAAAGTTTTAGACTAGACTAGTGTCCAACTAGAGTCCAACTTAGTCAATATTACTATAACTTTGCTGGCCGAGCATTTAATCTCACACACAGCTACATTACTGATGTTTGGAATTGCATATAATAATCAATATTGTCATGATAATGCTTGTGTACAACTTAAGAGTTAGAAGTTATTTCGCAAAGTGTTATTGATTGAAACTAGCTTTACCGTATTTAAAAATGCACCATGATTTATACAGAACAAATAGCTATCAATGTAAACAAAGTAATTAGTCTCCATAATGTTACTGTTATCAGGTGTATTCATCGTGCATTGGGACGTCTAGGTCCATGAACTAGTTACTAGTAACTCACTGAGCAAAAAGTGAACGAAAACCGAAGCACTAAAGAACCTTCGTAGCATTCTTGTCAATTATTATCGTTTGCAACATTTATTCAATATCATGGCTATATCTTACTTTGTGTAGGCCGTTCCTATGTCAATGACAACTACATTTTTGTCTCCACCGTATGAAAGTCCTTCAAACAGAGGCATTTCTATACTTTACAAATATCTCATTATAGATTTTTGACAACTTGGTGCGGAAGTGTTCAAGGGAAGCAACTCATACAAATGTTAATATTTATCAGCTATATTTTCAGTGTCAGGATCGAATATGAGCAAAGACCCAGAAATATTTATATTTAACTTATATTTAGCTTAAAATACAGATAAAATGTATCCTTTGCTTGAAATGGTATATTTTCTTTATTGTTTTTGTTTATTACCCATTTAGTCTACAATTTTGTACAAATGATCGTGATTGTGAAACCATAACTATAATATGGAAGAAACACCATCAGGGATGGTTTGGATTTATATTAATTGTCTTTGCATGTTTAATACATGGAAAAACTTGACATGCATTTTAAGGGGGTGTGGCTTTGTGATAGATCATAAATCTAACTATAATGATGTGTTAAGGCGGCACTCCACGTGAGAGTAAACTGTCAATGGGTATTCCTCATGAGCAAAGTCGAATGTCACTGTCTATTTGGGATAGACGACTGTCAACAGTTTCTTGTGACCTTGAGACAGTTACTCGCAAGGTCTAGTCCATATCCAGTTCAAGGAAAGTCGCAGATAGAGCGCCACCTTTAGATACGTGAACTGCTACAACCCTAAGTGCATGTAATGCTAACTACGTGAATGCAATAGGGTGTTGTATTAGCGACTGATCTGTGTAATCAAGATGGCGGCCATCAATTATTAATTGACCAATCAGCGTTCACTATATAACCACGTGATCGGAAGTAATCAATTTCCGTTGTGATGTCATCTATATTCGACGACCAATCAGAGTTCTCATTTTAATCACGTGATTATATTCGGTAATTTTCCCCTCTGATGTCATCGATGTATCGATATAGTATTGACCAATCACAACAATTTCCGGTGGAAATCACCTGAGCCAATCAGAAGCGTTTAACATCCTATATAAGCTACCTATTTTCTTTCTCTTCTCATCAGTCTCGTCGTGTGACTCTCAAAGAACGTTGTATGGTGAAATATGCCGTTAGAGCATTTTCATGATGTTATCTCTCAGAATGTATGACAGCCAGGTAGCTGATATTTATCAATCATATTCCCAGCACTACTGTTGGTGTGTTCTTGGAATTTGGAATTTGGATCTTTCAACTCACTTAACATAGCAAAAACGTTAAGTTTGGCCATCGTTTAACACCATCTGGGGCCTTGGGAAATCAAAATTCATGAAAATATAGGTTGCTTGTAATCGCATTTAGAATATAAAAATCCAATATGTACTGCTCCAGTGATTATTTGAATTTGGCCTCGCAATATTGGTGAAACTCGCGCCGGAGCATTTTCATGTCACCTCTCATAACGTATAATAATCAGAAAGCTGGAGTTTGTAGAATAAGTTGTCAGTACTATATTCGGCGAGTTCCCAGAATATAAGACATCAATTTAGCATAATAAGTGTAATACAAAGCATTAAAATCGCAGTTTTAGCATAATTTGGGCATAATTTTTAAAACATCCAACATCTTGAAATAATTATCGATTTTAGGAGAAAAACGTGTTGTTACATATAGGACCGGTTTTGTTACATATAGTGCACCCTAGAAATCTGGTTGTTACATATAGGACCGTTGTTAAATATAGGTATGTCTGTGCATACGGACCGACTTTACTCTATCACCACCATCTGGATGTACAAGAACAGAAGTAACAAAGTTAAAGAAGTAATGAAGATACAGTTATTCCATGTTTCATAGTAAGTTTATTGGTCTATGGATGGTTGATGCCTATCGAAATAACCAGGCTGCATATACATCCTCCATATTGAATATGTTTTTTCACAGAGCTCTCATATACAGAGACGACATAATTCCTGGTATATTCTTACCAAACTGTACACAACAATACATGGCAATACAATAGAACAATTTTCACCTCTAAACTTGACAGTAGCATTTGGGGGTAGTATGGGAGGGGAGGGGAAAGGGGGCAGGAAGAGAGAAGTTGCATTATATGACATGTTATTCATGAGGGGGAAAAAAATGCATTAATATCTCAACACTCGATAGATACATTCTAATATAACATCCATTCTAATATTTCCATTTTGATTTTAAGAAATGTGTATTTTTCTTCATCATTTACCTGCAAGAAACATGTTATGATAAATATACTATGTACATGAGAATCCTAAAAATATACATGAAAGATTGCTTTACTACGCATTTTCCATGGAGGAAAAAAATATTATATAATTGTAGACACATTAAAGGCATTCTGATACACAAAATCTACTATGGTGACTGCCATTGTCATTTGCTATCACATTAAACATGTTAAATAAATATATTCATGTTTATACACGACATAGTTTAGATAAACCAAACCACTGCTTAACCACATTTCCTTGGTAATCACGGATATATCTTGTTACTCAATAGAATTGAAAAAATGGAAACTAGTTTCCTTTCTTGTTGCAAGAATTACTCACACTTAGTTCAACTAGTCAAACATCATGATGGGAGTCGGGCTCCGTCCTCCCATCAAAAGACCAACGTTTAACTAGTTAAACTAACTCACACTATGACAGCCAATTTTCCCTAATTGACTTAACTAGGCTGGCAGCTAAAGACATTAATGCAAAGACATACGTAACTAGTACGCATAACATTTCATAATTGTTTGTGTTATTCAACATAAACATAGTTTTCTGTTGTCAGTCTGTATAAATGTGCAACATGATGTTCTATTTCATTTAATATACAAGCACCAATAGAAAGTTATCAACTGTTTTATTGATGAATAAATGCCACATACAAGTACCCATGGTTATCCCAGTAGGTTAGTTTTCAAAGCCTGTATGCCATTTAAGACATACCAACTTTCAGCTTCAAATTCAAACACTTTTGAACATAGTAATGTAATTTGAATGGTTTATTTAAAACAAATTATTGTATCTGAATTTTAACCAAATAGTTTGGTGAATAACTTATCAGTGCTGAAAAAAAGAGAGAGTATTTTGTAAGCATTGTCAAAATTCTTACCTTTGTCAAATTTCTAAAAGTCTTTCTCATATAACTTGTTCTAGTCTCCACCATACATGAGTAAATTATTGCTTAATGTTGCAGTAAGAATCTTTCACCCATACCCAACGAGTCTCGACCATAAACCCAACCATCACTTAAACACGGCCACACTCGACAGTCCTATGACATAACCCATAAAAATAAAATTATTTCGTAGAATAATTCCATCTGCTATTTTTTCCCCCCTTAGTTACTTTCTGATGTACTTACCATAAGTAGTAAGAAAACTACACATCAACTTAGAAATAGGCCATAATGTTACAAAACCTTTTTCAGGATGACTTCATCCCCAACTAAAGTTTTACATGTTAACAAAACTATAAGACGAGTATGAAATCTTAATCAAAATTGTTTTGTAACCATGGTAACCTTTGGGGTCAGAACTGCAACAATAGCCGACATGGATCTAGTACGACCCAACAAACTCCACCAATGCTATGACTGGTTGAGCGCTAATAGTAATGTCCAATATGAATGGAATATTTCAACATAAGATGAGACAATGTCATTAATAAGTGCAGTCTTAATTCATACACATTTACATGGTTGTTTCGAATAAGATAATGCGCAAACAAATGAAACAAGTAAAAAGCATGAAATATATTTCGACATATACAATTTGGCAGACTTATTTTGGCCCCTTAATAGAGAGATGTACAGGAAATAAAATCTTGAAAAATCACTTTATACACAAAGTCACTGTAATGCTCTATAAATTCTACTTTATCTAAACACATTCTTAGAAGTTGCCAAACAATTCAATTGCTACACATTCAATAACTATTAATTTGGTGGGTTTTTTTTAAATACATACAAATTTACTGCTTTATAATTCCTAAAAATGTATACTGCTACTACAAAATTAATATTCTGAAGAATTGAAAGAAATTTTAAATTTAGAAAGACATATTCTAAAATAGTGAATACGATCATGACAAGGGCAAGCTTCATTGGACGTAAAGAATAAACAGAGCAAATTAACGTAATATTTAAGTAATAAAACACTGCTATTGTTACATCCACACGTATGTGTGTGCACGCAGGCACACACACACACACACACACACACACACACACACACACACACACACACACACACACACACACACAAACACACACAC
>JAUTBV010174674.1:0-43432 GCA_032361325.1 Lepetodrilus fucensis | reverse complement strand
ATCCACATAAAATTATGTGTTTCCAACATTTCAACCAATAACTGGCTTGCAAATTTACATTTTCGTGGCTCAATCTTGTGTACGTTCCACTGGTGTGCGACTAGTTCCAATACCTTGGTAGAGTATTACCTATATGCCTCTTGGTGAATACGAACGTTTCATGAACACGGTTCCATAACTGCCTAGGTTTCCTGTACGAAACGGCATAACTCTATGGTACATGTGGTACATGAAATGAGTCCTGGACGGAGTCTAAGTACCCTTGGGGTGCGAGGATGTGGTAACCTTATATTACGACGTATCGTACTGGAGAGTCTGATGACAAACAAATTAGTTACAATACTCATAACGGCGATCTTGTAATAGGTCTCCATTAGCCCTATACTTTACCATTACCACCCTCGTCGTTATCATTAGTTACAATACTCATAACGGAGATCTTGTAATAGGTCTCCATTAGCCCTATACTTTACCATTACCACCCTCGTCGTTATCATTAGTTGTAATACGAAAATATCAAACCAATAAAATTCCAACGGCTGAAGAAACTACATTTTTAGAAAGCCTAGCTGATATACTAGTATTTCTTTTCTGTAGGCGCATGTACAGAAACCAGAATACTAGTAATTACCATAAATGTTATTATAAACAGGACTAAGTAGTCTGGTACTGTTGATGCATATTATACATGTATTTTCTATCGCCGTTGTGGAAACATTAATGTGTGGTTTCGCCTAAACAACCGTGCGTTTGTTTCCTTTGGTTTATGCATAATAATGTGTCAACATGTAAACACTTCCATTATTTTAGATACTTTTATTATTTTTATTTACATTTTTGCTTCGAACTGGTCTACATTCTTCGGAGTACTTGTTGGAACAGCCCTGACTACATTTGGCTCCGATTTGAATATCAACCTCCTTGGCAAAGTCGTTCGTTTCCCAATTCTCTTCACCCTCCCGTCTAGAGGTGCAGAAAACCGTTCGTGACAGTTCCGTGATAGATGAACGACAACGGTAATTGTCGTAATTACTCTTGTTGCTGGCGTTGCCTGACTCCAACCAGAGCTCTCTGAGACGTTGTTAATCTGCTCCCTTATTGCTCCGGGCACGCCATTTCTGGCACCAATGTCCCGTGATAACGATTCCTATGTGACGTAAGACCGTCTGATGGACACTACAAACATGCGTGGCAATTAGTAGATAACTAAACGAATGGCTACACGTTTAATAATGCATATGTGGATGCTCTGGTGGCGTTAGAATACTCGCAGATAACAGATTAAGCTGGAATTGGTGACAGATGAAGGAGCGCGTAATACAAAAGATCTATATATCCCACAAACTATGTATAGTCAGTAGTGAGTAGTTGGAACGAGTCTAGAGATTACGAAGCCTTCGGAGAAAGATTCCATGCTCAACTCGAATTTTTGCTCACAAATCCCCATATAAAATCTGAACTTAGGCTAAGCATTAACTAGTACCGTCACAATACTCAGTTTTGTAATCTCTGTACTAGCATGGTTTATTTAATGTAATCTCTGTACTAGCATGGTTTATTTAATGTAGTAGTGTGTGATATCTCTATCATGTACAACGCCCACGACAAAAACTACGACTCAGCATCCTCGAAACACAGACGCATACTTTACAACATCCGTCGCCGTCAAATGGTGATGTGTTTCGAGGAAGGCCTAATATAAACTCTGTATTATTTACTAATACATGTATAACGGGAAACAATCAGGTACCTCCCTAATCACGTGACGTACAAGGACCAGTAAGCAGTGCCAGCATGCAGTATCTAATTAGACAAATCGGGTACCAGTAATTCATAGAATCAAGAATTTGATTGGCTGGAATGTAGTCGTAGCGAGTTGGCGGAGGAGTACACGTCAAATAGTTACAGAAACTAGTTACCAGTTTAGTAGTCTAGTGCTAAATCTAAAGAGACACTGACGGATGATACAATTAGGATCGGAGTTTGCTATAAATTGGTTTAAATCTACTTTGCTGGCAATGTTTCAACGAAGAATGATGAGACAGTTTCAAAAGCAATTTCGTATAAAATCTGTTCAGTTTTAATTAAAATGAACGTGATTTTAAATGTTTACAAACTACTGTAGAAATAAAAGTATACAGTCAAGCTGAGTAATTGATATAACTGTATATACTTTCTTAAATTGTTTAACCAGCATTTTCAAATCGTTCATATTTCAGTGAACAACCATAAATATATATATACTGTACAGTACATACATATTGAAAAATATTAATTTGTAATTAAATACTTATTATATTGAAAAATATTAATTTGTAATTAAATACTTATTTAGATCTAGTTCAAAAGTAATGAAAGCAATATATGCCAATTCTATTAAAACATTGTGACATATATTCCAATATACTTAATACTTTACGGGGATTGCATTGCTATCATCCACTTCGTCTTGTAGGCCTAAGCCATGTACTAGCACTAACCATACCACTGTAGGTATAGCCTAGGTCTACATGTATTTATACCACTGGGTGCCATTCATTATTTCTCCAGATTGATGACAGGAAGATCCTCAAGATGTCGCTCATCTATAATTTAGATTGAGAATAATTTCAATTATCCTACAACACTGGCCACTGGTGGAAAAAACTCCGGATTGTTTCCCTTCCGAATTACGTTAATGTCCCGGAAGTAAGCAAATCTCGCCCCAAGCCACGCGCAGCAACGAGATCTCCTTCACAAGCCATCCGGACCAAATGACGTTCTCATTGCAAATTAAATATCCTGTTGGAGAATAAACCTTCTGAATATTTTATGAGCAGCCGTTGGCGTACATTGGTCGTGATGCTATTTTGGCAAGAGAGGAAGGCATACTCATTACTTTACTGCTCGTCTTCTTACCAAGTATAACCTAAAATAGTAACGTAATAGTATATGACGTATAGTAGACCCTATATGATGTTATCCACTATAAAACAAAGTACGATGTAGAATCATATGAAAATCATTTTAATCATTCGGGCCTGAAGAATATATATTTTTGTTTTTGTTTTAGTACGATTTCATACTCAAGCTAATATTTTATAGTAAAACAAAGTACGATGTAGAATCATATGAAAATCATTTTCATAATTCGGGCCCCGAAAATACAATTATTATTTTTTAGTACGATTTCATGCTCAAACTGATATTTTATAGGGATTTGTGAACAAATCTTCGAGCTGAGCATGCAATCAAACTTAAGTTTCGTATTCTCGGCAAGAAGTTTTGACATAAGCCTAGCGCAGTGGAATTCCGACAACATATTCCACAGAATTGAGAATTAGCATAATTAGTCAAATTGCATGGTCAATGCATTCAATAAAGATCTGACAACCATTTGAATGGACTTTCTAACCCTATACATGTATATGTTGCACTACAATGAAATCGACATTAGCATGTGCTATTTTGCAGGTTGTTTATGATTAACTATGTGTACGTGCATGCGTGTGTATGTGTGTGAATACGTCGGAAGTTGACCCCATCAAAACATCTATGGACATATTGCACATATCATTCATTCGTAAGCCTCCACGAGAGAAACCAACAGTCGATATCGGAGTCTTCAGATACCATTATGAGTTTTGATCTGCCCACGTTGTTACATTTCACAACCAGCATTCTTCTGGTCTTGAAACGAGAACGGCAAACTTGCTTTCAGCTGTTGGTCGTCAATGATCACAGGACAGCCGACCCATCTACAGAATTCCCTCTCATGGATTCTTCCTACGCAAGATGACTAGAAAACGCGTGATTCTGTCACAGAATGCATAATCTGTGAGCCTGATACTCCGCCGCTGTTTGCTCGTCGTGTTTATCCGACCATATGAAGAGTTCCCGCACAGTGAGCAGAAGCAGACGACACTTATACCGTTGTCCAATGTGAAGGAAGCAAGTGATCCCAGATCAAATGAAGAAGACTCTTGTATGTTCATACCAAAGCCACATCGGGCCATCATCCTAGGCCAACAGTCAACAACAACAGGTTCAAATTTAAATTCCATTCGCGATTTATCATGGCGCGATTTCGCCATCAAAGACCTGTGCAGGCCCTTCTCAAACACGCTGGCTGATTTTTCTGATCGAATAATTTAATTTGCGGATGAGTTTAATTGATCGGGAGACAAGGGAGCGCGAACGAGAGGAGACCAAGTTTGCTTTGACTTTATGAACGACCCTGAGCCAAGATGTATTGCGGCCTTGCTCTCTGAGTTTTTCTTTATCGTGTTTACCTGACGGAGGTAAGCTAACACGATGATTCAGTTACCATCGACATGTCACAGTCGGGATGTCCCGATGCTTTTTTGTTGCTTATCGTGCTCCGATCCTCTCTCTGCGAGGAGACATTGTTTTATGGGGGTGTGGAGGGGAGGGGGGGGGGGGAGAGAAGATGGAGACATAGTTGTGTGGGTGCATGTGTGGAAAGCAAGGATCCTAGAAGGGTTGGTCATTCTTGTCTTTGTTTATACCATCAAACACACTTTTGATGTGTTTGCAATGGAATAATTTCAAAGGCAAAATGGTTGTAGTATTTCCGCATCGCTTCAATTGAAATGCAATCATACACTACTTGGCATGTAAATTAGGTGTGGCATTTACGTTAGAAATATGACGCAACTTCCTGAGTGGGGTAGCGTTTTTTCCAGAAGATATGCACTGACACCGGAAGAGTTGGGTTGTGTTGCTTTAAAAATTGAATTAAAACTCGTATTAAAATTGCACCTAAGGACACATACAGTACTTGTACGACACAATTCAAAAGCATGCATGGTCATTCAGATACGCATTATGGAAAGTAACCATCTGATAATTATTCTGATGGGTTTCTTCCGTTTGAACTAATTATAATCAAGAACAAAGTCATGCTTGTGATTACCTGTAAGCATAATGCACAATATATTGTGTTCCAACTATGTCGTGTAGGTACCTCTATGAATTGTTTCTGGGTTAACGAGACATTTGTCCAGCATGTTGTTTTCTTGTAACCATCCGATTTCGTGGGGTAGCATTATCATAATTATAGTAAATGACATGAAAATTCAATGTGAAGAAGTTCAATCCACTGTCATTGAGCAGCGAAATCACATTTACAGATGTGAAAATCATTTCGTGGACATTATCATCTGCAATACCGTACTTCAGAATAATGTAATCTCCGCGTGTGTGAATTCTAGTAGTATTATGTATGCTATTTCTAGTGGTATTTGTGACTTCAGGTGTTATGTATGTGAATTCTTTTGTGAATTCAAGTGTATGTGATCCCATGAATTCTAGTGGTATTTGTGAATTCAAGACAAGTGTACGTGAGGTTTTAGTGATATTTCGAATAATATAGATCTATATATGAATTCTAGTTGTATAATAAATGAATGAATTAATAAATACTCTTTATTTCTTCCAGTAGGATCGGAGAGTCAAGTTGAATTTGAGTGATGTATACATGTGAATTCTAGTTGCGTATGTGAATTCTAGTGGTATTTCTAGTGGTATATGTGCATTCTAGTGTTCTATATGAATTATAGCTGTTTACATGACTTTCAGTGGTATTTTAATGGTATTATATGTATGTGAATTCTAATGGAGTATATAATTTCTAGTGGTACCGGAATATGTGAATGCAAGTGGTTTAGATGAATTCAAGTAGCATATGCAAGCATACGTATAAAGTGGCATATACGACGCATACACAATGTAATTGCAACTAATTTTAACAACAGAACTAAAAACATACATGTAACAGATTTTATTTCCTCTTGGCACGTAGAACTCACTTGCACACACGCGCGCTCACACATACACACATCACACACACTGGCACTTATATTTTCAGACAATCAGAACTTGTTCGAGTCATAAATAAAACAGTACACGAAGACAAAACTGGACAATAACAATATATGCTTATCCTCTGAGAATCGAGGAACAGTCTGCACGTTACCACTACCCCTCTGCTCAGTAACATGACCAAAATAAATAAATATCCCCATGCTTAAATGTACATTTTATTACACTGCAAGTGAATTGATGTCAGGCTCCGTTTCTCATATTAATTTAGTTATGTTGCGATAAGACTCGCGATTCACAATGGACACAGATGTAGTATAAGTATATGGAAGTGTATAACATTGATCTTTGGATGATATTCCCATATTCGTACTGATGTGGTTCGTAAAAGCTTTAATAAAGTTATAGTAATGGATGCCATTGTAAAACTCGAAAAGAAAAGAAAAGAAAAGAAAAGCACGTTTTGTTTCATTCTCTCGTTAAGTGAACCAAGCAAGTTAAAGCGTTGTATATAATATAGTAAATTAAAAAATAATAAACCATTAACATGTTACGATATTAAAAACATATTGCACTCGACTATACAAATAACAACTTGAATATTTCTTCAACATCTTGAAATGTACTCAGTGCACCAACATACCAGATGTTATTTAATACATATTAGCAACAACAATTCATCGTTGATAGACAATGTATATTCTCACATTGACAACATAATGGTATTAGCTCTTGTGATGTTAATAATGACAAATATTATAAATTTTTGTTTAAATCCAACAATAATTCAGTTTTGGTTTGTTTTCACATGTTTGCTCACAGGTTCCTGTCACAAATATTAGATACCCTTGTAACCTAATATTACGAGGGTATTCAATATTTGTGACAGGCACCTGTCGTCTGCAGCATCAATATCTAACGGTACCTCATATTTTGAGTATTTGTCTTTTGACTTCAGTTAAACCTTCTATTATAATATATTTTCTGATCGAATATTTGTTTGACAAAGATTTAAATGAAATTAGACTTCTTCAATTTCCTATAAACTATGTAGACTAGTAAGGCTAGAATGCAGTAATAATATTAATATTGGGTTAATATGTTTCTGTTCAATATACTATAAAACAGGGGCTCTATTTAAAAGAATCCTACTATAGTATAGCATATTGGGAGAGTTGCAAAAGGATGGTCGAATTATTTTTATATGTATATTTGAAATGCCATAAATTAATTACTTTTCAATAGTCGATATTCTTCTACTGAATGTCTATTCAATAACATATATTAAGCTGGATTTCTGCAGATAGTTTCTTTGTGTCGTAATAAATGTATAATTATACGACATATAATACAGTGGTGTCATATAGTGACCAAACTGCCACAAATCATTGGTTATATTCAACTGGTTACGGAGCAAACGACCAATCTGATTTATAGACGCATCTCCGTCGTGTCAAAGACCAACAGATGAGCATTTCACAAATGTTAGTCTCGCATCCTGACTTAAATGCTTCAGGATGTGGCCTCCTGATTCGAAGCTTAAGTTTGTCCAGTTCATTCCTAGCTGCGGTTTCCAACCGACGGTTTAGAGATTCGCAAAGCGACATCAACCATGTCCTTGTCTTCGTTGGTTCTGAGCGACGCCAGCTCCATTGATATAGGTGTATTGCAGAGGAACACACATGGTCTGGAAGAGCACAGCCTCTTATCTCTTGCCATATGGTCAAGGCAGCTCTAAGTTCTTCAACGTCCATATCCTTCCTTCGTCCGTTCACAAGCATACATCCGGAATGGAACAATTATCAGAACAGTGAGTTCCGATGCTCCCCAGCCTTGGAACTCCTTCACAACGTCATGGCGTTACTGAAACGCATCTTGCAGTTCTTCCTGAGCAATGGTTGTCGCCAAACCAGGACCATGTATAAGTTCGAGGTCTTGTTTTCCTGCGACTTTGTTGTAGAGTTGTTACTATGGTGGTCCCAGATGTGGCGGGCCTAGTCAATAGACGATGTTACCACAGCCGTTGATTCCGAGTCTCATCTCGTGCTCACGCGCCTTCAATCTAAGCGCGGCGATGCTCGAAGACCTGCGCTCGGAGTCCACAACCCCAGACGTCGGGGAAGAGAGTCCAGGAACTGGGGAATTAATGTCAAAATATTCCCTGGCTTTCGCAGCGGACGAGGTCATGCTCGCCAGAAGGTGTTGAAACGTTCCGGGCGGAGGGACCGGAACCGACAGAGGCGTGAGCGCGCGCAGTCCTAAACCGCCAGCGCCCGCACCGGAAGCGAATCCGAAGGTCACGGGACTGTACAGAGGCGGGGTCACGGACGAAAGGGACGTTGATAGGCTGTATCTGCTGAGCAACTGGTTCTCGTAAGATTTGAGGAGTAGGTCGGGGTACGACTGGTGGTGGTGGGTAGGCTGCGGGGGCAGGATCCCACGGGACGCCATGCTGATGGTGCCGGTGTATGGAGAGTATGGGTGAGCCTGGGTGCCAACCTTCTCCTTCTTCCTCCACTTGGCGCGACGGTTCTGGAACCACACCTGCAACCATAGAGAGAAAGAAAACCTATTAAACTCAACACAATTAATCTATATATACCAGAATAACTGTAGCAAACAATGGTAAGACGAAGTTCCTCAATATTTCAATGTTTAAATGCTTCGTTTTTAAGTACCAACTCACTGAATATATACAACAGAATTAATTGCATTTGTCATATATTGAAACACAATACTGTTAATGTCATCGTTAGATTACGGGATGGTGAATTTCAGACCCATTTAATAATTACCACCCGTTTTCAGTTAGGAAAGATGTATTGAAAGTAGTACTTTTAGTTCATATTAAATAATATATATATTTAATATAAAAATAATAAATTGACATAAGAGATGAGCGGTCTCCAAGATCGAAGACATGTGAGCTAATTAATTATTTTTCATTTAATCTTAATTAATTAATTTGAGGTAATATTAATTACAAATGACAATGTTTACATTGGTTTACATCAGTTAGTATTATTTAAACGACTCGGGTACGAAAACCGTTTGTATTTAACCAACACGTGCATTGTAAAGTCAAGTGTTGATAGACAGCCGTCAATCATTGTCACACCTCCAAGTGCATGAAACGGGGTGTGCTTAACCGAGACTATTCAGCGGTAAGTTGTATAGATGAACATTTAACGCTGTTTTGAGTTAACTATGGTCATTGTGTAGGTGTGTGACCCAGTCAAATACCGGCAAATGTGTGCGCGTACCCCCTTCCGAATACACTATTTGCTTTCTAATTATTTCTGAGAGGTGACACTTGAAAAGACGGAGGAAGCCCGAGACAGACTTCACACGCAAGACCAACCCGCTCACACAAAGGTGCATCCGAGGTTAACATAATATATACTAAGAAATGAAGAAAGTCAGAAATCATATAAGACCACCTACATGTTCGTAATTTGAACCACAACCAGGTACGAAGTATTGTAATACTTTCCTTAATTATCTCAACATGATTAACCCTAGGCACCAGTGTCTGGTCATACGTATAATAGGCGGAACTAGAACACTGGAATCAGTACTGGCGCAACGCACACAGTTATAAGGATAAAGAGGTTATTTATAAATTAAATATATATTTATTTTCACCGGAAGTACCAGCTGTTATGGTGCTTAAGCATTACCATTTCGCAATAACGTATGAGACAACTGTAAGTATATCGCATTTATCTTATCATATTGATTTTATGTCAAGAAAACGTTGAAATAAAAAAAAACTAAAAGAAACCTCTGATAACAAGATTGTGATGATGTTCTTAACACATGCAAGTAGTCTTGTATCAAACTACCCTTAACCCTTTTCCTGCTGGATTTATTCCAATTACTGCTTCACGTGGCATCTCAGGGTGGTCATGACCCCAAGGGGTTAAGGTTAACTGTCGAGTTTGCTGGTATAAATTGCTACATGTATCGGCGTCTGTATTTCTTGACCCTAACCAAGAAGTCCGTGTACAAAGGTCAGCGGCTATGACTACCTCTGGTCAGGTGTGTGCAAGGTCGGGGGTTAATTGTCGTGGACGCCAAGGTAAACACAGGTATTTGCCTCATCCTGACCTGAAGTCAGGTCCTCTGGTTGTGTTGTTCTTTTTAGCGACAACTTCACTGATTGGACTGTGGAAGCGAGATGCATAGGATAGGACACAGTTATAAAGACCACTGCATGAAGCCAGAGGAGGAGGAGGTGGTGGAGGAAGAGGAGGAGGTTGTGGTTGTGATGCATGTGGGTGTCTCTGTGTCTCTGTGTGTGTGCGTGCGTGCGTGTATGTGTGTGTGTCTGTCTGTCTGTGTATGTGTGTGTGTATGTATGTGTGTGTGTGTCTGTCTCTGTGTGTGTGTCTGTGTCCGTGTTTGTGTATGTATGTTTGTGTCCGTGTCTGTGTGTGTGTGTCTGTCTGTCTGTGTGTGTGTGTGTCTGTGTGTGTATGTCTGTCTGTGTGTGTGTGTGTGTCTGTGTCCGTGTCTGTGTGTGTGTGTGTGTCTGTGTGTGTGTGTGTCTGTCTGTGTGTCTGTGTGTAGGGGATTTGAAATGTGTATACTAGTATTCGAGCTAATGAGATTATGGATCAAAGTAGTGTTTGTCCAAAAAATTGAAGAATCATAAAAGAATAAATCGAAAACTAAACGCCTCCAATTCAACGTCTTATACACGGAGTTAGGACACCATTATGCCCAATGATTAATTCCAATGGGTATCCAGCCCATTGACGTTAATCATTGGGCATAATGGTGTCCAATACCATTGTACAGTTAGCTAACTGGTGCCATGGTTTCTTTAACCCTTCCTTTAACCCTTCCTTTAACTCTCTCCATGCTGGAGGCAACCAGAAATGCCATAAAGAGCACTACCGGGTTAGAAGATCGAGTCGGTGTGGGATTCAATCCCAGACTCAGATAGTTAGACCAATGGCTCCTCAATTTGCTCAAATGGCTCCTCAAAGTCGTAGGCGTGTCGTATAACACTAAACGTTCAGACTATTGTGTCCGGCGTCTCCTCGGCGTTATGTTAACACTACTGCTGTTAATTGTTGTCAGACCAGTAGTGTATGTATGCATCTCGTGCAACCGAGGCGTGATTTGATATCCAGGTACCGGTGTAGGTATAGAAAGACCCAGTCAGAATAAATAGAATTGCGGCATGTCAAGAGCAGCCAGGATGATAGGCCTATGTATTTTGATACCTTGTTAGACGTTCTAGCACAGCACAACCTTTCTCCACATCTTATCAGCTAGACTAGTTTATGAATGGGCCAATTTTGACACGTCTATTTAACATAAAAGACCTATAAAACGCGTAATTTGGAGCGGTATTAGTTTTGTAAAGATTATTATTAAGCACTTTAAGTGAGAGCCAATTTACAAGGAACTCTCCCCGGGTCTGGCAGTTGACAGCTCACACTTTTAGCAACCTGAGACACCGGGAAATAATGAAGTCTCCCTCGACGGAGCCACTTCAAGGACCAGCGTTGTGGCTAGCTCTGGAATGAGTTCCATCTTGAGCACGTCTCACAATTATTGTTATGGTTTCTATGAATTATCCTTTAAAAAGTTTATAATGCTAATAGAAAGTTGACAGTTGTGAGTCAATATTTAACGCCCGATAAACATCGGTAAATGCCACGACCACGTTCGGTGACTATTTAGCATGTTGGACAAATGCGGATTCGAACACGGACTAACGTTTAAGGTATTATTTCTCCGGTTGCGTGTTCCGCGCAAGGGTGATGTCGTAAAACGTGTTGAAAACACTACACTATGAGAGGTAGCACGAGGCAGTTCACACGTTAATTATGATAATAGAATAAACATTAAACATGCAGGTTCGTGAATGCTAATTGCTCTTTGCCATAATTTATCCAAACAATGACTATTTAGCACATATCAATGATTATTATTAGGACTGACTATGATGATGACTATGACGACGACGATGATGATGATGATGATGATGATGACGAGTGTTCACTACTGTATTAGTATAATGGCATTGTGCTATTCAGTCGATAAAATTACGGTCCTAAACACTTAAAAAAATATATATATTCAATGATTGCTCATCATAACTGTTAACTTGTATGCTTATATATACTGAATATTGTCACTTGTCAACCATAAACGTCATCAAGAACGAACAAATAAATTTAATTCATTTAATAAAAACAAAACGAACAAAAAAATAAATGACAAGAAACGATCCGTCATTCTGAAAAATATATCGTATTCAAGATAATGGGGCAGATACCGTACATGTTAAAACAGCTTAATGCAATTACAGACTGAAATATATCTCCATGAATAATTAATCCTCGATAGCAAGCCATTGTTTTGAATTAACGTATCACTTAGAATCACTTTAAGTTAGAGTTGCAGCCAAGAATAATGGATGATAACTGATGTGTGTTATGAGTTTATGTCTTTTGCTCCGAGATAAGGAAAGCTTTATAATTTGTTATGCAGGTCTGATTTCCTCAATAGAACGTGCATGAACATACAGAGTTGATTAAAGCACGAGGTATTCAGTTTCAAACTCAACCTTTAAGAAAACAAACGTTATTAATCACCAATAGATAACATTTATAAAGCTATATTTATATACGACTTTAAATATGATTATTATGAAATTTAACTTCACGTTGAGACATCTGTAGCATTAACTTTCGACGTTATCGTTACTGTAATTTAGTAGTTGATTATTTGTTACGACTGTAGATAACTTCTATAGATTATGTAGAAGACATATACGGAAAGTAGCTTAATAATGATCATGTTTCACATATTTAAATATATCATAGATGCAAAATGACATAAGGACAGTAGATTATTTAAAACATTAATGTTGGCTAGCCTACAAACGTATTTTCTTTAAAACATTTAAAAAGATAAAACAGTCGGGAGGAATTAAACATGGATATCTATATATACATGTAGCTACTTTATTCAATTCCATATGATACGATAACGTCAATCCAATGATTTTAATTTAATATTTACATTTTTCATACAGACACATAGTAAAGAGTCCTGGAGAAAATGATATTTATGGATTAAAACATTTTGAGGTTTTGTGTCGTTTTTAAGAATCTTTCACTTACAGCTTTTAAACCAAGACACATTTATCAAAGAGTAGGTAATGCGTTGTAAATTGACAATTTGGTTAATTGGATTAGTCGATAATTAATTTTTGATAACTTTTTAAACGGAATACCGTAATTATTTTAAAATATAGGCCTACACAAGTTTTTATATAGAAAAGAAGATACTAGTAGCTAGTGAGTGTCTTGGTAATATGTTCTTAACAGTTGTAGATGCAATGTTCGCAAAGTCAAGACGCCAGTGTTTGTGTGGACGAGGCCAACACTGAAGGATTAGGGGAGATGTAACAGGTTATAATGTAAATGTTCTGCGCGGAAGTCCGAAATCCAACTGGACATTAAACTTCTGAGACGTGTTTTCCTTTGCGAACCTCTTCAGCGCGCCATGTTTATTTGACAGTTTGCTTTTCGGATGTCGTTAAGAATGACCGACGTTTGCTTTCCGACTGTCGTTACACTATTTCTCCGGGTTACAAACAGATTACCGAGAGTGAGATTAAACTCTATGTGTTGACTTGCAGGGACTGAGGGGAAGGTATGGGAACAAGGATCCCCGCCGGACTGATAGAGAGGCAATGACTTAACGCCGTAATACCACTGTTCGGTGGATTTGTATTGTTGGGGTTTTCTCTAACGCACCGTACCGCCCAAAGTAAATTTCAAATACCTCATGTTCGCGGCTTGTTACAAATGTAATGCAACACGCGTGCGCAGACGAATTCCAAACTAAAGACCAAAACAATATGTCTACTAATTCGCGGTCGTAACATTACACTTTTAACGAGCTACCCGCCTACATGAGATGCTTCGTATTCAGAGGAGCAAATGTCAATTTCTGGAGATGGTGATGCCTGTTGGTAACTTTTGAGTAAATTATCCCGTAGTAATTAGTTGGTAAACATACATTCCCATTTCTGAGCGTGAAATACCCCTCCCTGTATACAAACTGCTGTCACGAACTCGTGGTCGAAAACACCAATGAATGAGATGGGCAAATGTCAAAATTTAGGGAAAACATACTAATTTAGTGGCCGACGTGGTCAGCTAATGGTAGGATTTGGTCCTATAGTCTTGTACAATAAATTCCGCTATATTTATTATATTATCGATAACTTCGAATACTATTTATGCCACAAATAAGTGCTACTGGATCTAATTTATCTTATTTAATAACAAAGAAAATGTAAGGAGAAATGTGTTTAGACGTATATTTTGGTTCGTAGTATTCGTAAGCTAAAATACCAAAGCTAATATGGAGATGTGTTCCTTAAATGCAATTCTAGTAAATAACAGTACAGGTAGGCCCTATCTAATTAAAGCATAGTTATCTGTTCAACAGTTGTGTGAAGAATTGAACATATACTTTAAACAGTTCCACACGTTCTGTTACCAATGCACATACTAGTATATACATATACTCATTAGCAGCAGGATCTACCATACTGTTTTTCAAAGACTCTGAACACGTGAACTATATATGCACTTTTAATCATCCAAATGTATTCACCCCCACTGCTCCGATATTTGCACATCGCACCTGTTAATGTATGTCAATGAAAATCTCAAGTTTGTTGAATTGTTCCAAATGTTATTTGAATTTTGACTTTAATCTCGAACCTAGTATAGCTTAACGCAGAGTTCAACATTTTAATTGAAACGTTTAATCTTCGACCCCGCTATATTCTTGAGAAGGATCCGAGCAAATGGAAAGATAAGACCACGTCTCATAGTAGGCCTACTACAAAGATTTTCTAAGTTCAACAAGACACCTCAAATGACGTGTGTTTTTCTAGTCATTATGCTGCGTACATAATGTACATTCCCCGTTTGTTCCGCCAACTATCATATGAAGTGATAAAAACACATTTTCTAAATGACCAACTGAAATATTTACCTATAGATCATGGAACTACTAGGATCGCCGTCTTTTGTACTTCAGTTTAGTAATAAATATAAACTCATATAAACTCATAATTTAGTTTAATTGAAAATGTCAGTCCCCACCACATGACAATTCAACGAGACAGCTACCTAACTCATTAGTTACTTATATCGTATACTTATAGCTGTAAGTGAATGTGAATTGACTCAAACTATTATATACTGTAGTTTCATAATTTATAGTAATGTTGAAGCCATTGGTACAGCATATGAAGCGTGCTTGTGATCTCGATATCTGTTTCTAAACAGCATCTCAGTACATTAAACACACATTATCTACGTGTACGGTCTATTAGATACAAGTAGAATATCTATATAAAGTTTGCAAATGTTGCTATAAACTAAATCTGCATCGAGACCTTATAAGTTGTATTATATATATATATTTTTTGTTTGTTAACAAACCAAACGGATTTATATGCGTATGATATTAATCTACTAATGGTATTTAAAGAATGCTCATAAAACGATATAAATTATGATAACTTGCATGTATTAATTCATGATATTATGACATTATACTCTGCATTAATTAACTGCTGAATGGGTATAGCTAGATCACGTATGTGCACAGAACACTGCCAATTGCAAAAGGAATTATTATTATTATTCAGCAGCATTTATGTTGATATTTCCAAGGACGTTATTTATTTTTATAACTTTCTGGAATAAATCTAACCAGCGAAACTTCGATGGAATTTAAGCATTATATTAGTATTGCTATTTATTATTATTGTTGTTTATGTTCATAATAATAAATCGATATTTTCATTTATATTATTATTATTATTATTTAATTTAATTTAATTTAATTTAATTTAATTTAATTTAATTTTGTTTTAGTATTATTATTATTATTATTATCATCGTTAGTAATAGTAGTAGTAGGGATATTATTATTATTTTTATTATTATTGTATTCTTCTTACTATTATTATTATTATTATTATTATTATTATTATTATTATTATTATTATTACTGTTATAGAGTGGTGTTGTTGTTGTAGTTTGTGATTATTTCCATATACAATGCTAGGAACACTGAGAGGCAATGCAATGTTATTACTCACCTGTACTCGAGCTTCTGTCAAGTCAATTCTCATTGCGAGTTCTTCCCTGAAAACAATGATAGAAATACGATAAAAACAAATATCACTATTTAAATTACAACTATAATTTATACAATTATTTAAAAATGCATTTTGTAAAATTTCGATGACATCATTACATTTCCAATGGCGGATATAGAGGATGATACAGAGGGTTTGTAGGAGGGTGCAGGGATTGGAGAGAATCCTCCTTTTCTGACTGACATTTTGTGTTGTTAATAATGATATGTACAATACAATAATCAACACCCGACACAACTTCATTGGATGTTTAACCATGTAGCCCATAGGCCATATATTACCCTCATGGTACGTACCCCCTGCAATTAGAATATAAATGTGATCATTAACTTTCTACAAAATATTCTGAACTAGGGTTATAACCGGTTCAAATTCCTGTATCCACCCAGATCGTTTGAAAATTCTTTGATATCTGTTTTATCCATTTTTCAGTCATATATGACAGTTTTTTATGATACTGTAGAAATGCGATATCATTTAATTTTAATGCTGAGAAAATAATGAACTTGATAGTTTGAGCATTATCAAATGTAATTAACTGTTTTAAATTGAATCATGTCAATAAAGACTTATATATACAATGTAATTGATGGGTTTGTTCACAACAACATGAACATCGATACTATGCTCAGTCTATCATTATAGGAATGCTTTCTTTTCAAAATTGTATATTGATATTTGAAGGTGATCGCACAATGAAAGTTATCTAGCAGTCGAGTCCGCGCACATGGTGCTAACAGTCTTGTGGCTGTATACTATAATTGCCATCGATATGTCTGGATAAATTAATACATTTATAATTCAATTTCCAATAACTGTCTGTAAGCTTGTACACACTCATTAGCGTGGTTATGTTCTTCCGATCGACAACACCACAATAACATAGGTAAATAGTACGTAAAGATTAATCAGCCATGGAGCGTGTAACGTTTATTTAGCGTTAACGTTGCCGTCGATGCGCGCCGCTTGCCGCTTGCCGTTTGCCAATTTTTATCTATTGAGCTTTTCTCTTTCCTTCATTAACCGACGGCGTTACAAGAAGGCGCGCGGAAGAGGCTGAAACTTGACGTGACAAAATAAAAGCTCAATAGCGAGTCCATTTCTAAGGGAACAGATGTTTAAATTCTCTGGTTTTTATTTTCATCGGCGGCAATTATCAGCGGACAATGGACCAAGTCTTTCCTTTACTTGTAAAGTGAAGGAGATGAACGGAGCTCGACAATAGCATGAGGCTTTCCTATGGTGATTATGTCAAGGAGGTGTGTGCAGTTTCTGTGCTCGGTCTCGATGAAGGCTCAGCTTGCTTGCCGACATTAGATCGTTAGTCCGTTGCTCATGTTCCTCTAATTGTCTTCGACAATTATATTTGGACTTAATACAGGAAAAAACGACAGGCTTTCAGCAGAAAACATTGTCCTTAATTGCGGTTGCTTTATTGTTACGTGTTAGACAGAAATACTCCGGTTCCGTTTAACGGATGTTGGTCAGAAAGCAATATGTCCGCGGGCTGGATAAGCGAGCATGCCCAACAACCAATTAGCAATCGACACGTTTTCATGAAAGTATAAGAACAGTCGATGAGATTTGAGGTGGTTATTGAATTCCGTTATATACGGGTCTGTTCAAATCTGAAACATTTGTAACATTTTCCTAAATCGAAAATTTCTAATTGTTCTAATGTCTTTATGAATTGCTCAGAACTTCCAATACAGTTATAATTGAACTACACATGTAATTTCGAAATATTATTATGTCAATACCACGTAATGTTATCGAAATGCTTATTATAACATACATAGGCTTTAACCAAGCATAAACAAATTAGACAGATGTTTATCATGAATAAGAATCAGTTTACAATTAGACTGAATATATGTTTGAGAAGAGATTTTGTAATCATGTTATTATTTAATGCCATTTAATTTACGTTATCATAAAAATATAGCAAATATTACCTATGCGTTATTATTATAATTATCATCATCATTATTATTTACTATTATTAATTAGTATACACATTTATAAAGCAAAATTGTCTAGAATAACATCTCAAATGCGCTTTTGGGAAATGGATGAAAAAATGCACATGTAATAAGACTTCTATGGGTTTATATGACCAAGTCCATGGACTATGGCAACAGATATATGTCTATGAATAATTATAGATTACAATATGCCACTTATACATTAACGTAATCGCTTTCAAATCATCTGTTCCCATCACGACATGTTCAGTTGTTGTCCACTCTTATCAGGTGCGACATTCGCCGGAGGAGATGAAAGCTTGTTGAACAAGCAGGAACAGGTGAAAAACCCACTTTACTATATCCAGTTATAATCCACAAATAATATTTAAAGTCTCCTCATCTTGGCCGGTATTTCACGGGCGTCGAAGGGAAGCAAATTTGAATTTCTCGTCTATTTGCCGAATAACTACAACTCGCATCTCTTGTCATCAAATACGAATTTCTTTTATCCGCGCATGTATAATTTGATTTGAGTGACGCGGTCAAATTTTTCACACAAGTTAGCAAGTGTTGTTTGGCGGCGAAGTTTGAGAAGATTGGGATCCGGGGCGATATCCTGTTTAAAGAGGCCAATCAACTATTTGGAAGTAAACTCTCAAAGCTGGATCAGCCGAAGCTAAGAAGCTGAGACAAACATAGCAAGGGAGCGAAAATTTGTTAGAGTCGACGAAAGGTCGCGGCAAGGTATTCCAGCGGCCAGAAGCCCATATTGAGACAAAGTTGATACAATATTTGAAACTTTGTCGCAGATTTGATCAGCAGGGTGAGGACGCCATGGCGAAGGTCTTCGATTACGCTGGATTTACATAGCTGACTCGGGCCGCATGCCTCCCCGCCAAGCTTTGTGTTCCAATTTGGTCAATTAAGAACTTCTCGGAGAAAAAACCCACCAACCAACAAGTTAAAGTTAGGGTAGGAAAAAAAAGGTTCATTGGGCGCAAACACCTGCACTTAGAGAATTAAGTTTGTTTAATTGAACATTAAATCTATATCTTTGTTCTCGTTCTTTGATCATAGGAATTCATCATGCTGCGGCGCCTTTCTGATTAAGTTTCATTGAAGGTTTTCAATACCGTTATGCGTACGAATTGTTCCCCCAACGCGATCTAAACATAAATGTGTCTAGTATTATTTCAAGCAAATCTATAAAAAGATATTTGACAATAGTGATACGATAATGTGTATTACAATCATTTCCATTTATCTGAAAAGTAGAAAGAAAAATATCCACGCTTGGCTGAAAACTACCGAATACGGTTGAAGTTTATAGGTGGGGTTGCTACTTTCGACATTGCATGGCAGGAGTAAGACATCCTCTAAAACATGGGTTCCCTGACATATATGTCTTGTAGTGTATGAAAAAGTAGTCATTGAGTCCGTGTCTTGAGGATGGCAGTAAGGTAAGTTATGAATGTCAGAAGCATGTGATATATGTCTTATTAAACCCAATATTTAAAAACTATGGATTGTTGCATAGCATGACTTATTATACGATTACAAGCAAACATAAGGGTTGAACAATCTTTAATACCAAATAAATCCACGTTCATTGTATAATTTCCCCCGTCCCAATGGTCATGTCACGTGGTACACATGCAGTGATCATGTCACGTGGTACGCCTCTCACCTGGTGAACACATCCGGGTAGTGAGTCTTCTGGAAGGCCCGCTCTAGTTCCTCCAGCTGGTAGCTCGTGAAAGTAGTGCGATACCTCCGCTGCTTCCTCTTGCCGAACTCCTCCAGCTCTCGGTCCCTGTCGCCGTCTGCGCATGCGTCACCGCATCGGTCGTCGTCACTTCCCATCTTGTCGTCACATCCGTCCTTGCTCTCGTCATCGGTCACGTGACCGCCTTTACCGTCATCCTTCGAGATGTCGTCGTCATCCTCTGCTTCGTCAAGCGACGTCACTGAGCTGTTGAGAAACTGATCGCCCCTCTGTTTCTCCTTCACTTCCTCATGGTGTGAGTCTGTCGTCGTCGTCGTCTCCTTCTCCTTGCCGCCGTCTACTTCCGGTGTCGGCGACGTGGAATCTGCCTTGGCAGAACTTGCATGAGATGCGCTGTGGCCTTTCTCTTCTTCCTCCCCCTCCTCCTCCCTCCTTCCGGGTGCCCCGCCTATCTCCTGTTGCTGCGCCACGCACCCGGAAGCGAACCTCATCGCTGCCAAAGCGCCGAGAGTCGGGCGCACGAACCAAGGGGCGTCATGCACGTCGTGTCCGTGACGCATGCTGTGCCCGAGCCAGGACGGGTGGAGGACATTCTCGGCCGAGACCGGCTGTGATTGCTCGGCATCACTTCCGGGAGTCGTACGATGTTCTGCTGACCAGCTAGGAGAACGATCACCTGCAATATAGAAATATACATAGGCGTAATTAGAAATGGAAACGTCTATACATAGGTACACTGATCCTCCAAAACACAGGGCCTCCTTAAACATACACCGCTATAGTATACTAGGGGGATATCGAGTAAATCGAGCCATACAATGCATCGTGGCTTTCATACAGTAGTGACACAGATAGGGGTTATATAGTATAAAACTTAGACACAATTCCGCACCGAGGATGGCTTTAATAAGCGTTTAAGAATAATAGTATTACTTTCAAGTATGGTTATGAAAACAATATATTGTATCTATTACACCACTCGCATCGCAACTGAAAACATTACATAACAGATGTAAATTAACGAACACAGATGTATCTATCAATTGTTTTGATATGGCTTCAATACCTTTGATACTTAGGTAATGTCTGGTCATTCATATTAATATATTATAACATGATTATATTTCCTAGCGACATAAAACACATTGAAAGTATAGATTACCATAATGAACCCTGATTTTTTTAGCTAATATGGGACATGTATTCTTCACATCTGCGAAAGACCTCAAGAGTCGGGGTAATACGTGTACATGCATATGTGATAAATATGGAACTACTTTAGCATAAACAATACAGCAACGTTGAACATTAGTTAATAATACATTTGCTGTATTGATATGCTTCCGTTCATACGATTCCACACCTTTATTTCTCAGTTATAGAAATATGATAAGCAAGAATTTAACATTGCATTTTTTTAAAATTTATTTCAATCTAGAATACCGGTATTTAGAAGATAATTTGTATTGCTTATGTATAATATTAGTGATCTTCGGTAAATATATGTGATGACAATATGTCCGAATCCAAATCAGAACATCTCTTTGAAGATGGAATCTTCATGGCACATTTACCAAACTTCAATCCCGAGTTGTGTTTAGTTTCCGATAGTTCGGAGGATGACTTACTAATTCAGTGTTTGATGTTCGGAAACAAAGATAGCCCAATACTCGGACAGCCATTCCGTTTGCAATCTCGTCAAATCTCGCTACTGCGAGATCTTGATGATGAGATTACCCACAAGGCGCGTGCCACGCACACGTTTGGGGCGGTGTGAATTTATTGAATTGGGTCTACTATGACTGGGAGGGAAGATAGGGTACGGGAATCTGACATGTGGCAAGGGTGGACTCATTCAGATCTTACAAAGATCCGTTAAGTCTGATCTGTGACAAAAACTTTAAAAGAAATTGATTGACCCACTCCTGATCCGGTTAGAACGTCTGTGGAGCGGAATTGTGTCTAAGCTGTTGTACTATAACCCCTATCCGAGTCCACACTGTATGAAACTTGTATAGCTGGCACAGCACTACAGATGGTACCCTACAGACACGTTACTGAAGATTATTATAATTTAAAGTGAAAAGACGCGTGCTCGGTATCATTCGAAATTTGACCAACAAATGGTTACTGTGAAATTGGATAACATTATATTTAGACTAGAACATCACGATTACGGTATTATAAATAACATGTTTTTCTTTAAATTATTTTTAAAAGTTGGAAAAAATGGTTTTAAAAACCATGAAATATGTTGGTTTAAAAAAAAAGTATTCTAAAAAAGTTTGGAGATGAACTATTTGTGTAAGTAAAACTTCACTGCTCTAAAAGTGCAGAAAACCACAACTACGTTCTGATGGAGTTGGAAAGAATGAATAATGTATGTTACTGTCTTCATAATTGTTGAACACTTCATACGAAGAAAAGAAATAAGAAGAAATAACGTAATTTGTTAAAGTACATGCGCATGGCATTGAAAGTACTTTTAGGATTAAGCGCTACGTAATGCCACCGAGACAAAACAAATAGCAATCAATATGGCCACAACAAAAAGTATTAATTAGATATAGATAATAATATAATATGTTTTTCTTGGATAACATATTCAAGAGATATTAGTATGACACAATATTTCTTGAACTTAATCATTAACTAGATCGCGACATTTACAATTAATATCTATACATTGGAAATTAAAATAGATCTTGTTCATTTCATATCCCATGTAACTTTTTGTTTTCTATCAAAATAATATGCCATGCACAAATCAATTAAACTAGTCAATATACGATATAATGCACACTTAAGTATGCATTTGACGTCACTTCCTGTGTGCGGGACTGCATTAAAAGCACTTCCGTGGGAACGCGTTCGTCCAGTGCAGATCGGTCTTAAATCTACTCTTGTCTTACAGAAGATTCTCATCACAACAATATATCATTGTCTCCTCAGTGAAGTCTAAAAATCTATTACCAGTCGAAGACAAAACCACATGATTGCTTTCTCATGAACTTGTGAATTGAAAATCAAACCCTTCATTGAGTGGATCTCTTGGTAAACAAGCATTTGCCGAATATTAAATTTTAATTACCACTTAGTGTAGAGACAGCACTCTGTTGAACACCAGTAGTCGTCTTTCGTGAATACTGGACAATTCTTCTATTGTTATTGCACAATACTACTGCTACAGTGATCGACAGTTACCGTACATTCTGGAATTGATTATAAATTGTCCATGCATTCTAATTCTCTCTGTATCTCGCTGTATCCCGTACTACTATTTAATCTGGCCTTCCGCCGCCAGGCAGACTTTTATTGTGTATTTCCGGTCTTGCGCGCAGCGATCAATGCACGTGCGGCTTGGGTATGTTATTGCTGGTGGTTTATGAACGGTGGATGTTTGTTCAGACTATGTTGAAATCGTGTGGCCGTGTTCGGGACATGATAATATTCCATTTGCTACACGTTCGTTTACAATAGAAAACATGTTAAACAGAACCAGACTTTCCGCAACAGTATAGGTGTTTAGTATAATGTTGATCTTTCGATTAGTTTTTTAAAAGTAACTCGAATACTAGTATGTGTTTTAAAAAACAAGACCATTTATTTCAATGAGGATCTCTTGCACAGTTGAATGAATGGTTTACGGTTGTTTTTATTTTCAACTTTAATACCAGTATTTGTACAAATAATAATAATAGGATTAATTAATTTCGAAACGGATCTAATTTCATTTCCGGTTTTGTATTTCACTTTTTGAACCTTCATATTCTTCAGTATCAGTTAATGATACACAATAGGCACAATCTAATACATTTATTTCAAACCAATTTATGATCATAGATGAAAATCTTGCCAACAAATTGAATTTTATTTCCTTAAAATATTTCGCAACCATCTGAATACTATTTCAGCCCAATTCATCAATACAATATGTTTTCACGCCCAATTGTCAAAAACCTGTATTTAATTTCCAGAACATATTTTTCGCAGCACATTCTTGAAGACGTTTCCAAGACATGTTTCCAAGACGCCGGCTAATCGGGTTACCTCAGGCGCGAGAGTCAATATATTGGTTGTAACAATATTGTAAGCGCTTAATTTAAGAGCTTATCATGTGCATAGCGGTTTGTATTGACCAGTGTCTCGGTGTAATCGGTATTAAACAGTGCTGTAAAAGAGTTGATTGATCTCCATGAGTGTCTGTCGTACTGATCTCGCCGTGGTCGCCGTCGGTTCTCGGAGCTTCGTCAAGATCTCGCGTGATCGCGGCAAGATTTAATTGCACTTGCTTTTTATCGATATGTTTTATCAAACACATAGGCGATGTTCTTTAAACACGGTGGCACTTCAACCGATTATGGAAAGACAAGCTTTAGTAATCGCTTAATTTTCTCCTGTCTTTTAAATATTGGGTTTATTTCCCTCGGTTTGAGTCGTTTAGGGGGATTTAGCTACAACGCGAAATCCACTTCACAGAAAATAAAAAGTTCGATTTTTCCTTATATCCTTTTGGTGTCTGGGGGTGTTTGGCGTTACCTCCCTGAGGGCTAAGTATGAAGGAACCCACGTCAGATTGCTTTGCGAGTGAGATGGGAGCTTGGTATAGACAGGGGGCCCGTGATCGCAAATTACTAGTTAAACATCGTCTCAATTCAAACGTTTATCCGCCCGCGAAACCATAACGGGGGTTCCATTATATAAGCCTTTTAAATTCTTATTCTCCAACAAACCGAACATTTGAATTTCATTAAGCATTGATTAATTGATGCTGAAAGTGCGCACTACATTTATGAGCTCGATATTTCCTGCGGCAAATTATTTAATTCAGTAAACCCAGTTGCTCTTTTGTAGCGATCGGGGCAACCCAATTTGTGGGTTTGATCTGAGACTGATTAAATCACAGAAAGGAAAGAAAAATCCCCCCGCGCACACATCATGTGAAGTAAGATTCTGTGTGTGATTAATTGTATTTATCTAGCGTTTTATTTAATGTCTCTTTGAAACCGTATTTGCGTTTTTCGTGTACGAAAATCACTATGTTGCTGGTATAGTGGTCTTGCTCTTATTAATATGGATTATTTAATATTCCGTCTCAAAGCATCATTTTTATTAAACAGCACATTTATCGTTGGCATAATTATAACCATATACATTACAGTATTGGAACAATCAGTTATTAATTGTTTGCAGTCATTTTCAAAATGTGTAATTAAATAAAAACAGAAAACAATTTTCACTAGATAAAAAAAACCCACATGGATTAAGGTAGGAGTGTGTGAGTGTATATGTGTGTGCGTGTGTGCGTGTGTGTGTGTGTGTGTGTGTGTGTTTCTACACGACACACACATGCACACACATGTGCATGTTATATTTTGAGATAACGATCGTAATATTTCGATTACGATTATCTATATTCAATTATAGGGTATCGATATCCGAATGCATTTCTATATTGAAAAATATCAATAGTAACTTATATATTCTTTTGATTATATAACATGACGTGTATTAATTACAACCAAATTTAATACATATTACAGAACGAACAAGATAAAATATACATACAGTATGGGTAATGCAATTCGAACGGTGATTGTAGAAAACCTTTGAAATAATGATGACGTGTTCAACATGTTAACTATGGCAGATCTACTAGCACCATGCATTCAGATTGTATTTTACTTCATGACTTTTGAGTAAATAAATTATCAGATAATACATGACAAGGAGAATAGGTAATTACAAACAGAACTCCGTATTATCAGATACTACTGAGAAATATATGATACAGTTGCAAATGGCTAGCTTATCGAACAATCTCTCTGCAATTATTTATGGTTTATCGTTATTTTATGCTTTTATGGTTTAAGAAAATTAGAATATACATTAGCGTTATCTTCGAAAAAATATAAATAGATTCCGTTCTGCCATACACATGTAGCTTTTCGTTATTTGATGATTTTAATCTTTTGATAGAAAACAATATCACAAATGAAAGCAATTATTGATAAATTAATTATTTCTATGTATTGAATATGGTTGGATTTATCGCAATAATAATAATAATAACAATAATAATACATTCACTAACAAATATAGACGTTAGGCTATAACGTTTGTAATAGGTTTAAATATAGAGACATTTACATTTCTCAATTTACGTTGCATGTTTAAAGTACAAGTACATGTAGTTGACAATATGGTAGTATGCCTATCCTGTTGTATAGTTGAGTGTGTAACTTCCCAAATGTCCTTCTGGGTATCGTTTATCGAAGCTCTCATATCTACTACGAGACCATACGGACTCTTGTAGCCATCTCTAATACATAGTGCACTTACAAGAGCGCTATGGTGGATATGTTGAGAGCGTCGAGAAACGATACCCTGGTCACCGGACGGTTTGACTGACAGCTGCTAATCAGCCTTGTCCGCATCCAGCAGTTGGTCACCGTACTGTGAGGGTCATGTGACATTGACGACATATCTGGACTAATTGAGTTACTTCTCGCGTATGTTTCAACACACGACTGTTTGTGGTTTCGTACCTGTACTCTACGTGCAACCCTTGACCCCTGACACCCGACCCTTGACATCCGACCCGGGTACACCTTCCTCACATCAGTCTTCTCGATGGCGTACAACCGATGACGTGTTTTGTGTACATGCACTCTGCAGAAGTTCGCAGTGGTATGCTGTACTATATAAGTACATCAAAGTTACTGAAAACACTTAACCCTCTCCTTGCTGAAGGCAACTTTCCCTGTGCATAATCCAGCAGGGAGAGGGTTAATATTAGCTAGGACGTAATTTGCGCGCCTTCCGAGCAAAGTATTCAATAACAGACGTATGCCTTATTGTATATTATGTTATTATTGTAAGAATGTCTACATCCAACGATAAAAAGGTATAAAAAGGTATTATACCATACACGTCATCAAGAACTGAACAGAGACTTTCAGTAAAGGATGATGTGTACTCAACAACAGTAATTAACGGTCAGTAGACTTTTTAGACATTTACAGCTTTACATTATTTTAACAACAAAGAAGTTCCATACATTCTCGTAGTACCCTTCACAAACTTTCAGATGCATTGGAAGAAAGAATGGCATCAGATTCTTCCCCAAGTACCAAAATACTAGTATTACCAAGCCTTCATGAAGCCAGCAAGAACCAGCGGTGGTTAGAATAGAATACTAGATCTGCCCCTGGGATTATTTTGATCACGATTTCATGCTCACTATCAAATATTGTATGGGGATTTGCGAACAGAACCTTGAGTTGAACAAGAAATCGTACTCAAGAAAGTTTCGTTATCTCGGGCAGTATTATCAAATCACGACGTAAGAATGAGTTCAGAGCTAGGCGTTCAGTAAATTATTGCATCCTAATACCAAGTCATCATGAAGTAACACTATACCAATACATACAATTATGTAGGTCATTCAATAACATTGATTCCAGGAAGACACGGTCATCATATTTAACTCTACTCATGCTGAAAGGCAACCAAATGCCATAAAGAGTAGGGAAGGGGTTACTAATGATCAGCTAGTATGACTTCAAGAACGGCCAAATGGACACCACAAGTATGCCAATAAGTAATGGTATCGATGGACATATAACCCAGTGAATACGGCTCTCATAAACCGTGGGGCATTTGGACAACGTAAGAAACCTTGGACAGAACCAATAAGAATACTCTTGAATAGTAGCAATAATAAGAAACCTTTAACAGCAATATTAAGCCGCTTATGAGAAACCCTGAACATTGGTCGTATAATGGAATGGTTTTCCTGTAGACGATGTATGGATAGTTGGATACCCCAGAACATAAATAATAAGAATAATTTTGAATAGTAATTATGTTATAACATTAAGAAACATTGAACAGCAATATTAAGAAACCTTGGACAGATATTATGAGAAGCCCTGAACAGTGATGGTCTTCTCAAATTGATAACCTGGATAACCCAAAGCCACGCAATTGCTTATTCAGAACACAATTTCATGTTCTTATTTTGGCCTGAAGTATCTTGGATTAGAACAGGTTTTTCTGAGTTGTCACCCCCGTGTGTTATCCTCTCGGCACCCCCTGACCCACGTTGGTTTCGTCTCCCCACCCCCGGTCCCGTATTACGTAGTACATGACCTCACGGCAGTGTCCAAAGAAAGCTTATTCTAACCACATACACCGGTAACAGCGGAAGCTTCGCACTCGGATGATGTTTTGCAGGGAGAATGCTCACTAGAGGGCGTGCAAGTCCCACAGCGTGCGCGTGCCGGTGTGTCCCATGATGCACCGGTCTGACCCCCCGGGTCTATCTGGTACCATGACGGCAGCTGGGTCCCGTCCCACGTGGTGTATGCGCGCGGATTGGGCCCGAGATCTCGCGACAAATAGCACAGGGCTGTAAGTTTATGGGCCACCTGTGAAGGAAAGCTTGCACTGGGCACGGTAGGGCTCCCCAGTCTATCTCGCTGTTTGCCCAAGCCGACCCAAAGTTTAGAGAAATCATTAGGTAATGTAATTACCGGAGCACACGCCATCATCGCGGAGTAACATAGCCGGACGGGACCGAGAAGAGCTCGCGCCGTTAACCTCGAACTCATACCTCTAAAGCCCGTCAGATATTCGCAAGGATTAGTAGCCAATTAGTTTAAAATTTACCTAATTCGATTTTATTTGTCCTTATTAATTAGAGTGCGTGTTCGTAGACCTGGAGACCTGCGCGCGCCGTCACCTACTATTTGAGGAGGACGGTGAACGCGAGAGGCAGAGGGGGAGGAGGAGGGGGACGGGTATGGACGCGCGGCCGTTCGGTGCAGCATCGTCACAGGTAGACACATCTACATACACCGAGATACCGCGGACACCAATACACAACACGGACACACAAATAGCATCCCTAATTCGCCCGCATCACTAGGAAAGTATTGGGTGCTCGGGAGAACGTCTGATTACCTCCCCGTGCCCGTGGTTAATTAGCAATGCAATACTACATTCTTACCACCCCGCAGTCACACGGTGCGCTCACGGTAGAAGATATATAGCTTCTCCACTCATTTCTAATGTTAAACGCACTCACTACGAACGTTCAACTTTACGAGCGGATAAACTACATGTATTACGAAGGAATGCATAATTTCGCATACAAATAATTATTAAAATAATAATGATAATGACGATCATACTGATAATCATAAATACTAAATACTAATATTATTAATACTTATTCCTATACATACGCACTAACCATAATTCGACGCAAAACGGACGCATTGCCATTCCTGTCATGAACGAAGTAAAAATATTCATCATATTAGTTACATTTATATTATTATTTTTCAACTCAGTTAAATACATGGCCTTTAAAAAGAAAATGTGTACAAAATAGGATCTTGGAACCAGGATATGTCATCTGATACGACTTTCCATTGAAGATTATTGGGATCTTACGATGTCCCAATGTAACTGACCATCAGTGCTGTATCGTGACGATTCAAATAATAACACCGTATTATTACTATTGTTGTTGTTGTTGTTGTTATTATTATTAATAACTAGTCTATGTGTACAGACATTCTATTTATATGGCTGTTATATTATATAACACATATTTTTAAAATGCCAATTCTTACCATCCATTGCAGAATCAAGGAATCAGTCATTACGTATACCAAATTAGTACCCACCGATAGCATGGTTCACTATGTAATAACAACACAAATATTAGTAGGCCTACATTAGGGTGTGACAACAGTTTTTAGCAGGAGTGTATATTATTTTCTACACTAAGTGTGTCCACCATCGAGTACCACTTCTCAGACTAATCCGTACAAATCTCCGTGTTCTGTCGCTCTCAATAATGTATTAAGATTTATCCGAGATACAGATCTAACAGTTTGGTTCCATTAGGAGGAGAATACTTCATTGGCTGCATGTGGCTCAACAGTCGGTGTGAATTACAGTCAGTGATTGCAGGGACACGATATAGAAACAGTCTCACGGTGATAGTGCTAATGCATATAGTGTTAATGGTCACACGTTGTTAATTATTAATAAAAGAAAATAAGCCCATTGGTATAAACTTGGTATAGACTTTACCGTTTCAACTACTGTTTATTTGTCATGTTAAAGCGCCAATGAGCAGCATATGTTGGAGGATATCGGTGCTCTATAAATGCCTTATTATTAGTAGTAGTAATAGTATTTATTATTATTATCATCATTATTATTATTATTATTATTATTATTATTATTATTAAAAGAACACCCATCCTGATCGTTGTGTGGCTAGACTATCTTGAAGACGGGATGGCTTTAGAATAAAATGCTTCTGAGCTACATGCAACATTTTTTTAGTTGAACTTTACGAAGACATTTTGCCGGGCTTACTTACACTGCATGGGAATATACCGCATGAATATGTCATTATTATGAAAACAAACTGAGTCTATAGGAGCATATATTCAATTTAAAAACAACTTTCTGTTTTCATTATTATCAGAATATTATTTTTCAAGAGTAACTGTTGCCTAATTAATTTCATACATATAAGAAAAATAGCGATTCATATTTTTGTAAGCATAAAAAAACCAAACCAAAACATACCCAGTATTATCCAAATGTTTTTAGATACCCAACTAGTAGAAATGTAGTAGCCTATTATTTAAAAAACGTTTACTTGTATGTTATAATTATAATGACTATAGTAGGCCTACTAAAAAAACATTATTTTTAACCGGTGAACAACACATGTATTTTCTAAGCGATTCCGTCGTTAAAAGTGATTGGGTTAATAGCTAAACGATAACATATGACGGGAAATGTGAAAAATTTGATTCAAGACCACAAACATGATAAACCAACACGCAGCCGTGGGTAAATGTTGTGTGCAAACTGAGGGGTCAAGACGGTCATCTGGATGGTTGGTCTTCCTAGAAAGGGAATCACGGTACCTCCTCATACTGATCTAAACTGTATTTGTTTTCCTAATTGGACGACTTTCTGGAAATGACTACCATATTGGGAAGTTAATTGGGTGTTCTAGGGGGTCGAGTTATCGCGGAGGGTGCTACTGCGGCCGTCATTGAGAAAGCAGACACCGCAAAGAAAGACAGATGAGTTGGGCGGTGAAAGGCGGCCATCTTGTGACGTCATACGCGTGCGCGTTGAGCACTGGCGCGTGCAAACGTGACGTCTGAATGGTCGTCGGAACGGACAAATTAAATTTGGAAAACACAACTGTGTTAATTGGATGATAAGCGGGAAGTTGTGCTTGTGTCTGATCGTGTTTATCCTTCTTTGAAAGGCGCGTGTTTTGCCCCCTTTGCCTTCTGTTCGCGAAATACACTCGTAATTAGCAACACCGTCTTTAACATGATCGCTGGTCTTCGTCTTTCATGTAGCCAGTGATTGACCATCTTCGTCTGTGTAGCTAAGGATCGGAAATCTTCCTCCTATAAGTACGTGTAGTCAGTAATAGTTCATCTTCGATATTCATGTAGATAAAGGTTGGCCTTCTTCGTATTTCGTGTAGCTAAGAATCTACAATCTTCGTCCTATATGTCCATGTATTCAGTGATCGTTCATCTACGTCATGTGTGTAGCTAATGATCATCCTTCTTCCTACATGTAGTTGAAGATCGTTCTTCTTCGTCTTTGTATGTAGCTAATGATCGGCCATCTTCTTCCTATATGTAGCTAACGATCGTTCGTCTTCGTCTTTAATGTAGCTAAAAATCGGCTATTTTATTCCTTCATGTTACATGTAGCTATTGATCGGTTGATGTATGCTTATTGATAGCTTTACAACTGACGTTGTATGGCCACTATATACTATAAACTAATACGGCATACGATTTTGATATTACAGATTCCAAGATGCACTGATGACGTCCAAGATTGTCTTCCATACATGTTACATCATATCTCTGCCAAAGTATTCCCCAAGGCATACGATCCTTTTGTTCAAGAATTGGAAAAGTAATAATAAAATTAAAAATAAGGAAACTTAACCGTCCCATCCAATGATGAACTATGTGTGTATACATGAAGATCCGACTTAACGAGCGTAGTAATATCAGACATGCTCAGTGATCATTTCCGGTCCTGCTCATTTTGCCGCCAGCGCTTCATCGAAAATTATTTTAATTATTATTGTATGAATATTTTATTAATCTGATAATATCTGTCGGAAATGATTCCACTTCCGGAAGAAATCCTGCTAGGATTTCCCATAAACAGCAATTAGTGTTCGTCTCGGGCGAACGATTCGGGATTCGAAAACACCACGTCATATATATTTCACGAGCAAGGCTATAATCGAATGGACATAATCTCAGTTCATTTGGCAGACCGGGCACGTGATACACAATCAGAACTGCCCCGGGTTCGTCGAAAATTGGGAACTATAAAAGGATGGGAAAGCGATGGGTGTCCCACGAGGATATTTAATATTTAGAAGATTAAACGAAGTACTGGGGCGCGGACGGCAGAGATGATGAGACGAGAATGTCAGACGTAACGAGCAGTAAGCCTAATTGAATTAAGTGCTTCTGTGACATATGCTGATCTCACGCAGATTTCTACAGATACGGGACATTTATAGTCTACGAAATAAAGCAAGGACCGGTAGATATCTTGTACGGAAGTTTCCTAACCAAATTTCGGAACAAGGCTTGCAATAAAGAATTGGCTCTGAGATTACGAAACTGTTTGAGTACGATTTGTGAACAAAACTTTGAATTGAGCACGCAATGTTTCGTAATCTCGATTTTGAATGATTTATTTTTACATTATTTTGTAAAGTGTCAAATTACAAAATAAAAGACTGAAAAAATAATCATTACAAAAAATAAAGCGTCTTTAGCGAAAACTAATTTCAAGTGAATGCACGAACATTAAAATATAGTTAAATAGATCATACAAATTAGTCCAGCTACGACTATTTTTGATGAACAGAGACCAGTCAGGCATATGAAGTGAATATATGGTTTACAATTGTCAATTCTCAGACAAGAGTACATTTTGCCCTTTTATCCTCCGGATTAGTAGGGAATCATCGCAGCTTCACCTTATGATACATACCAGTAGTCTAACCGAAATAAGAATCATCCCTCAACACAACTTGGGAGGTATATCGACATGTATGTTATGCGCGGACACATGAATAACCCGCCTGATCAAACAAACACGAACTGATGTGTCACATTTTTCAAGTTTATAATGGCGTCGTTAGTTTGGCGGACGGTTTCGAGAAAATCAATGAAAACGAAACAACTGAAAATTTCGTAAAGCAGATGCACACATTTGGTTGAGAAATTTATTGAACTTTGAATCCTTAACGGGTTGAGCTTGTTTAATAGTGGATCTACTATCCTAAACATGCTTACCAAAAACGCACACTTTGTCATCGAGTAGTGATTTGTACCTGTGCGTTATTTGCCCCAGTGCGCCACACGAGACGCGCGGATTGACACAGACACGAACTTGGCACAGGTTTGGGGGTAGGGGACAGGAATCCTGGATTAATAAGCCCTCATTTCTATGTGTTTATGGTGCATCCTTGCAATCCTGGGTTTGGACAGCGGACTGATCATCGATCTCCTCTGATGTAATCATTCAACATCGCGCACGCGCCATAGGAAGTTCGCTCAGAAGGCTCCACCTTTCTCCAACAAATGCAGCTTAACAGTGTAATGCCTGCACCCAAACGTTTAGAACGGTTCTAATAGAATGTTTATTAAATTTCGGGTATTTTTTTTCTCTATTCACCGGTGGAGGAAAATATACGTAACCGCGTCCAGATGTACAGGCGTGCAACCAATCTCTCTATAAGTAACTCTGAAATGTCCCTTGATTAGTTATATGGAGGCAAGATCATTGCATTTGATCATTGTTGTACATAAAATAAGAACATACTTGTACAATAAGCAACATATACTTACTCGTGTCAGCGATAAAGGTCGCAAACGCAGTTATATGGATTAATATAGTATTTTCAGAATATTAAGTAATTCCAATCGAATTCATTGCAAGAGTACTAGTATTGTTATGTTTTCATGAAAAAGAACAAAATATAAAGTGAGAAATGTAATATTAAAACAATCGGAATCAACTTTGAAACGTGCTGTAACTTGTAATATATATGCTTACATTGCTATGCAAAGATTGTGATGTAATGACAATAAAAATGCATGGTATACTACGTGTATAATGTTCAATTAAATAGTTTTAATATTTATTTTTTTTAAACATTAAGCTGAATATAGCAAGCTCAAGATTATAAACAATTGTAAAATTTTGATTATTTTACTTTTTATTGCTATGCGCATGCTATATTTCTAGGTATCATAACTGTATATTACCGTATAGATTAAGTTTCGTGATAATTAAATTAGTCGAGATATACTAATAGAAAATAATAGATCAGTATACTGATAAAATAGATGAAACATAGTATTGTTGTCATGAATATGCAAAGCGTGGATTTAGAAAAGAATTACCGTGTACTATAAATAATGACATATTTATTCAGTCTACGTCCTTCCATGCCACTAAATATACAACTTTGTAGTCAATACATGTTTAAATAAATAAGAACGCTTAGATATTTAATTTGATCCATGTACATGTAGGCCTACATACATTAAGTTAAATCAATTTTATCTTCTATTTTTTTTAATCTTATACCTTTATATTCTCCTTATTCTCATAAACTATAATAACTTCAGATAAGAAAGGTTAATTTTTGTCTCTAACTAAACAACGACTGCCGTCACAGGCTATTAACATTTAACTCAAAAATCTATTTCAATGATAAATTAAGAAAGATTGCCATCAGCATCGTTAATAAAACTGTATGATTTCAATAAATCTATTTCAAACCCTACATCGACAGATTCTTCAACCCTCTTAATTATACATACCACATGCTATTAATATTATATTATCCTTGTTTAATAAAGAGACAATTGGTTCGATATCGATTGATCGAAACCGTCACAGTCGAATTGATCCACCACAAGAGAAACGATGATGCTGTTTCTTGGAACAAAACAGTCTTAATTGGTAGCATATAAAATAATGTAAAAGAGATTGTTTATCAATAAGAAAATTCGATGGAAACCGACAAAGCAAAGATATACGGGACTGTATGATGAATTGAACTCCGTGCACAACGCTAATAACAAGTGTAGTAACGTATATTAATTTTCTATAATTCAATTATTCTATCTGCTTTATTCACTAATGGTACAAATTGTACCTTTCTTTAGCAGTGTATTGATACCCATTGAGCAAACTACGCGCATAAATAAACTTCGTTAAGTTGTCGTTTGAAGCCGAGAGACAACACAAGATAAGATCGATATTGATGTTTTTGTTTCTAAATATGTTCGAATATTATCTCAATCAATGTGGAATTTGTGTAAGGAATCCAATTGGAGCATTGATGTGATATATAAGGTGAATATATACATGTATGTAGTAATGTCTTAGAATAATTTGATAATGAAATTAAGATCATGTTCAGACATGTACATATTTATGTTATTTTATTTGAGCATTGACGATAATATTTATGCGAATTCTGGCAGCCTAAAATATGATATTCTTTTAGTAAAATTACCATAAACCCCTATGTAATTTTAGTGTTGGAGAAAGTATTAATGAAAAAGAAACGAACATTATTCTCTGTTCCAGTTTTGTCTGACGAATTACTAATATATTGAAAGAAAACTATAATGTATTTTACTTAAAGTTTAATGCTAACCGTACTCATGCATATATTACTGGCATAACAATTTAACTAAAGAAGCACTTTCGAAGATATAACGCACCTAGCTTACAAGACGCAGCACGCATTATAATACAAATACATGAGGAAGAACACAAAACCATATGACCAATCTATTAATGAATATTAATGACAAAAAGCATATTAATTTTATGGATCAACCAACATCAAGGCAGGTTTTGATGAAGATCTATTTAACACATCTGCATGGCAGTATTGATCTAATACGATGATCCATAGATACTCTAATGCCAAAATCGATGTTATCTGTAAATATATAACGCAATAATTTCGTACTCAATCAATGTTGAACAGTGTATTAAGTTTGCAAGAATGGATGCAGGTTCTGGCAGTAAAAGTAATAGTTATGGTGGTGGAAGTGGTGGTGTGCGTGTATGTGCGCGTGTGTGCATGTGGGAGGTCCATGATATGATACGATACGATACATAATATTATGTTATGCTATGCTACTATATGATATAATATGATATGATATATTGATAGCAAATATATTTAGTAGTAGACAGTGACATTGTTCACGAATTTTAAATGTTGGTACATTGCACTATACATATGGTAATATCACCTATCTTTATGGTATAAAGATTAACAGTTGAATCGACCCTTCAGTATAGTGACCTATGCCAACGACGATGATGATGTATGCTGCTGTTGTTGCTGTTGAATATTATGATGATGACGACGACGACGATGATGATGACAATGATGATAAACAGATCTAATCTTGTTATTGCAGTTTAATATGATGATGATGTTGAGCTACGTGTATATGGTCATAAAAGAAACCAACAGCAATTTCGTTTTTTTTATCTTCTTCACTCCTGTACATGTTTCTCTGTAACCATGTACAATTTCCCCATATCTCTGTTAATTTCGACGAATCCCCGATTAGACAGTAGCCACACGTCGTATGTATCTCTGTGCTTCCCTCCCTTTGTTACATAATATTTCGTATGTAAAAGCAAAAAAAGAGGGACCCGGATCTATATTTCCCGACGCAAGGATGCGAAATGAGTTATCTGTCATGTCGACCTCCTCTTCACTCCTAACCTTCAACATGGCGACCCTCGCATATGCAGGTTAATATGTAGGCAGGTTGACCACGTAAACCGCCAAGTTGTTTGACCGTCCAACTACACCATAGGGTACACTCACAAAATGATGAAAATGAGAAATGTTCACGTTTGGGACAAGCCAGTACAAACAGGACATTTGTCGGCGTGTCGCTAAATCGCAGTCGCACAGATTCGACTTGGGGTTTATGACTGAGAGTCACGCTCATCTCTCGCTAAAACGGCACTGCGCAACTTCCGCTTTTTGTACGTTGCGCAAGCAGACGTGACGGAACGTTGTGACCAAGTTCAAGGGTTAATTTGGCGTTTGAATTTGTTTGAATACGTGGATTGGAGGGTTAACATGTGGCACTTCGCACGCGGCGAAAAAGAATAAATGAATATACACAATGCTATAGGTGACATTATACACGAACACCGGTCAATATTAACCTAAGTAAGTAAGTAACTGCAGGGTTTGAAAACAACCCCAGTCTGGAGTCCATAGATATTATCTTACCTTTTCAGATGTCACTACGTTTGATTAACTACGTTATTTACCTGGTATAACTTCCACTTGAAGAACACTTCGGCTTTCCCTGTTGTCTGTATAGTGGGCTAATTACCAGTCGGCGCAAACGCAATGTTTTGAAAAGTACGGCGGACTGATATACCTGCGTTCAGTGCAAGCCGGTTTAGATTGTATATATACGCACCATGATGGTCGACCAAGTGTATACCGAGTCAAGGGAAATGTTTAATCTTGTTAATGTGGTTGCAAGGACGAGCGCCAATGCAGCGGAGATCAAATACGGACATGGGGGGTATATTGTCACCTAATTCATACACCGTCTGCGTTTATTTATACGACTAAATGCCATTTACACACACATCCTAACCGGGTATTACTCGATCATGAATAACGAGTAAGGTTGTGAACGTGTGTACACATGTATATTATTATATAATATTTTAGTACATGTAAAAACATTAAATATGAATCCGGATATGGTATATGTCCCCGGGTGTGAAATATGGATATATCGATATTATTACTTCGTGAATCCATATGCCTGAGCAAATAAATGCATGCGTAACTATGTAGATCTTTTGAGAAAAATCTATAAGAAAATAATGGAGTTTTGTAATTTAGATTAATATATTAATAAGATTAAGGCAAAATCAAATACATGTATTTAATTGTGAATCAATAACAATCCATATTGCACGCTCTGCTAAATTAGCATAAATAAATAGAACGACTATATTATGTATTTATCTCTCATTGTTTTCATCCACATGTCCGTTTGTAGATCTTACAAATAAATGTACTGTATCATATAGTAGAATCAATAACGCATGTTTAATATATCGTCAATATTTACAAACTACGTAAGCATTATAATATAGCTTGTTTATTACCTACGCACTATTTTATTTTAGACACATTTTATTATATAGTGTCATGATCGCAACCAGATGCTAACTAGATCATACCTACAAAATATATAGGATATATACTTACAGAAGACACACTATGTGTGATAAAAGTTAATCAATGCATACATATGCAATACAGATCTGCATATTATTTCACTATTTTTGTTTTCATTAATAAATGCTGTCTTGCTTCAGAAACAGCACTAAACCATACACCTATAGAATACTAAAGCGATTTCTTTTTCTAGTTTTGGTACAACTATTAAAATTTGTCATGCATTATTTGATAAGTAGACCTTCACTTTCTATCGGTATCATGGTATGGATCATGTGTAACGTAGGCACCAATACCCGTATACAATATAACTTAATGACTAGATATACGAGCATTGTGTTCCTTATATGTATATGTATGTATGTTTATACATGTACACTAGATATAGGTGTATTACAGGCCCCCAAGTGGACATGCCATGTATATAGTATTACTCCTTATATTACTATTTGTATCATATGCCAATTAAATAAGTATAACACTAGCTCTACAGAGCCAACATTTATTGTCATACATGTATACATATCTAAGAATATACAAACGAGATGCACTGTATATACTTAACTAGTAATTTCCACATATCGTATGTTGTGTGCAGCTGATGGTTTGCAATGCTCAATATGTGCCAATTATTTTTTCACTGATTATTGAATTACTTATTTGTAATTTCTCGTCTTCTAGCATGGTTTAACATAGTATACACATATCTATCCCATTTGCGTTATTTGTTATGAACCCCATTAAATGTGTACCAATAATTATAAATTAAAATTCAATTGTATTTGTGTTTTAAACAACACACGATTATAGGTATAACACATGATAACGTGGATGTGATATATGCTGTAATCACGATCACGAGAAATTCAAAATACATTTGTTATGAAGATCAGCACTGCTTTTTCATACCCAGTATGTTGTTGATTGCAGCTGTATGGTCCATCAATATGTTAAAATATTGTAAATAAATTATTAACAAAATATTATGACGGCTGAAAGATATCCTTTGAAGAACAGCGATGCCTAGGACGACTTTCACTGAATATTCCATGTCTCGTTATTTAGTGAATTACAATATTTAAATCGCCGTCATACAAATAATATTTCGTTAATATTATTTCTTCAATAATACCAAATAATATTGTATTATTATCTAAGTTCTATTATTCACATACTCCCATTCGTTTTCATTAATTTAATTTCGTATTATTTTATTTATAAGAAATATGACAGCGTTGATTACAAAATCTCGAATCTATTACTGGATACATCTACTATATAAGTATAGCGAGTCATTAGATGCATTTTAATCAGCATCGATAGAAATGTTGTAATCATTTACCTGTTTCCATGGTCGGCGAAATACTTTGATCTTCTGACTTTTGATCCGATTTGCCATCACCTAACAGACTGTCAATATCATATGCAGATTTCTTCTTGAGAGAAAGATCCATTATGGAATAATATGTCCGGCTTTCACATACACTCCTGTGCTCATCTACGGACAAGTTATACCCCTCTAAATGTACATACAATGTTTCTCCCCGACTGTCAAATGTGCACACTTGGGTGTCAAAGTCCGAGGTAACCTTAGACTCATCTACATAAGTCTACAAGCTTGTACTCGCGGTAGAGATCCCCTGGTGCAATAAATCTCAGATCTAGGAATCAGTTGACGACAGCATAATAGAACAGCTTTAAGATTCTATTTATCCGAAACTTCTGTCACTGACTCGTCAAAGTGGCGGGACAGCAGCTCAAGAGAAAGTACCGACCAATGAAATTGTACGAATAGTTTTCGCGGTGCTTCTAGACACGCCCCCTCAATTAGAGCGAGTCCGAATTCGTGGATGAAACCGCTAACCATCGTCTTGTGGTGTGGCTTCTTTGTAGAAAAAATATTTCTTGTAGAATCTGTTATTCGTAATATCTGTTATTGTAAACTGTTACCATAAATACTTGCCTGAAAAGAGTTGCGTCTAATGATATTTTGGATTCTCTCGTGAACTTTATGTTGGTTTGTAGTGATTAACATAATTATTCGTTTGTTATTCCTGGTTTTATTTAATTTAATTTATAATTTAGTTTTATTAATTGTATTCAATAATTTTAATATTATATGTAAGGGCTAAAATAATGCGCACATGCATAACTAATGATTAGCAATACGGTCAAATCGTAGCAAAGGGGATTTAAAATAGCAAAGGAATATTATGACATTATATTTTATAACTTACAATTCATTAAAACATTCAATTACTATGAACTTGGTGGTAGTTCTATTTAATAGTACTGGTATTTAAAGCTGTTCGACGGTATATAAATTGTTCCATCTATATACATACAATATAAGCAACTCATGTACTCTCTATTCCATAACATAAACATTGGTCAGTTATTTATCTTTAAGAAGGTAGGTGGGTTAGTGTGGTGAATCTGCACTTGGCATACGAAAGCACCAAGAACAGTCCTGTACGCATATACTATTGAACTACGAATACTATATAAACATCTTCTAAAATATATTGTCGCTTACTTTATACCATTGACTCAGTTTGTTTGTTTTGCGCATATTTCATGATTTGATCATACCATAAAACATCCAGAATCAGAATTGCTAGATTATTTTAATTAATTACAATTATTGATAATATTTATCTCTTTCATTCATTCGTTTGTGACCATAGGTGGGCACTTAACCGTATTTTCATACCGTGAGAACAATCGAATCCCCTCCAGATTATCTTATAGCATGCCTACATTATTACATTGACACTCATATCAGTTTGTGTTATTGTCGTCACCCTCTCAATTAATTACCTAATTATCAGTGTACAAAGTAAGAAAACAATCTATACTAATCACTGAACAGAAGACAAAAACCCCAGCGAGAATAAAAAGCAATTAAACAATTACGGAAAATAAAAGGAAAACAAAGGCAGCGATTAAATGATGAAACTATTTTCAATATCTGTCCATTAACACGTGGAAGGTCCGTTCATCCTACGAGGCTTAAGGCTTTAATTGAGCAATTGATAATGTATTGGCCTTTCCTTGTTATCTCGTCCAAGTCTCATTCAAGTGGGGGTGCTTCAAGGGGCCAAACAAATAGCAGAGAATTATTGCCGAGTAAATAATTAATCGCAATAGGATTGAGTTTTAATAGGCACAGTGTGTCTTCTGGGCAAGACCTGGGCATATCAATACCATTTGGGCCTGGAGTGGAAGAAACGCCACGGAAAGCGGAGCGCGTGCGGGATTTCCAGACTCCACGTTCACACGCTCGATGCTCGTTGGATGTGTGGGGTGGTCGATCTTCTCCTAATTACTACAATTAACTATCTCATTTACCCTAAATTTCTCTCCACCCCCCATCCTGGCTGTTCGCTTCCACCCCCCATCATTGTCGAAACACCGCAACCCTGAGTTTCACGAAAAAGTCGTAAGGTAGTACGGGCGTAAATCTAAGTTTACGTCATTTCCTGTTATAGTAAAAGCATGGCGTACACCAAGGTTATCCTCTCACACAGCTCTCTTACCCATTAAGAGACCATAGTGCTCTCTTGGTAGTGTATTAGTTATTGGCAAAGAGAGCCTTATGGTCTCGTGGTGGGCATGCACCTCTTATCCAGATTCGCGAAAGGATACCCTGGCCCCGAGATTATGAAACGTTTTGGAGCACAAACTCATGCTCAACTCAAGGTTTAGTTCACAAATCTCCATATATAATTTTAGCCTACACTACAGAACGACCCTTCCGTGAAACACAGGCCAGGCTGAGAAGAGAAATATAGGGAAGGAGCGGGGGTGGGGGTGTAGGTTGTAGATTGACGTCCCCCCACAGCACACATTTCAATAACTTTCTGCTCACACACAGAGAAAGGTGTTATAATCAAATATTTCAAAATTTAAATAATGATGGCACCGCTCGAATTCTGAAGGACGTGTCTCTCTATGACGTCCTAAATGACAGTAAAGAGCAAGTTCCCAGTAAGGGTTTCTAAACGTCGGTTTAATTTCTAAAATGGGTTTCTGTCAATGGCGAGTATTGGCGGACAATTACAAACGTTTAAGCTTGAGAAAATTGCTCACTATTCAATTTTGACGCCGCATATTTCACAGTAATGGAACGCCGTGTATTTCGTTCTTTTTGGCCACACATTTTCACGATAGACTGATAACATATCAAAATATTATAATTAAGTAATACTTAATGTTTAATAACTGACATTATACACAAGATAAATGCATGGTGCACAAAATAAACATGATGAAGAAAACTAAATTGTGCATTTATTCAACATTTTGGACATTTTATCACTCGATATTGGCCTTGTGCAATACATCAACTATTGCTTATTTTAGTACATTTTCCTACATAGCCTAAATGTTAAGTAATTTCGAGGAGAGATTTGGAGTAGAAACGTAGTTTTCAATGTACTTCATTTACGATGATATACTTGCTGAAGGAACTCCTGGCAACGTTTCGTATACGTATGCGTAAACATGAACTACTACTGTTCAAATAGTCCTTTATATCCTACTGTATATTGAATTGAATTGTATTTTATGTTCTCTATGTCACTATAATGTGAATTTTGAGAATAATCGGCTCTAAAGAATTTTGATTTGATTTGATTTGATTTTACTGGATTCGCGTCTGCTGCGCATCTAACAAGGAATCAGTTTAACTCCGAAACCACGGCTGGGAAAAGTTAATCATGTGTACTCTGACCTTTGGCCTTGCACGACAGCCATTCCTGTATGTTCATTGATACATTTTCATCCGCAGTGAAGATTTGTCAAACACACAGCGGTGGAAAGCTTTTTCGAAGTACAAACATGATGTTATGTATGTCAAGTCAATGTACTTTGCAGTTATAGCTAAGAACTAGTCCAAAACAACCATACATATCTGTGATATTATGCCTTTAAGATTTGCTCAATGCTTGTTTTTAGTGACATTTTCTGTTACAACATATGTAACCTGAGTTGCAGGCTGCCATGGCGTTTGACCCGAGGCAGATGAACGGGGATTATTAAAAGCTCCATCACCTGAAATACTCACACGGTTTGCTGGAAGGCCGCGCAAAGTATTTTCGTTACTAATTTGTTTCCTACGTTGTTCCATGTCTGCCTTGTTTTCTTTAAGCTGCAAATAAAGTCAATTTGCAGCTTTCTGGAGCCCGGAAGCACTCGGTGCAGGGATATCCGCTGCTAGCAGGATGGATCTCAGTGTATTATAGGTAAGGAAAGTAATGGCGGGAGCCTCATTGTGAAACTGACTTCCGGGTACAGGGAGGCTCCTAATAATGACGACTACTACG
>JAUTBV010174563.1:10856-23649 GCA_032361325.1 Lepetodrilus fucensis | reverse complement strand
CAATTTCACTGCCAGCCATGAGGACTGGTAAGTCTGAGAAGTTACCCGTCCTCATATATGTTGGCCAGTAATCGATGCTTAACAAAAAGTAACACGACATGCGGGCGTGCAAAGATAAAAATAACCCATTGCAGGCGTGCAGATGGACTCTATTTCGAACACTGAGTACAGACAGCACAGCCTATCATGATTGTATCCAGTGTTTGAAATTACTGCTGGAAACTTACTGGCCTGAATAATGATGCAAATAACAAATGTTTACAAAAAACATGAATTTCTACTGGCCCTTAGGATACCTTTAGCATTGGAAGAAATGACCGGGTCAGCAGGCCAGTGGTAATTTCTAACACTGATTGTATCAGAAAGGTAACTTCCGTGAACACTGATGCCTGTTCTAAGGGAAAGCGGCTCTAAATCCCAATACAAAAAACAAACACAAGGTATCATGGGGCGGAATTCGTACTCCAGACCCTCGATTCCAAACGTCTGAGGATCTACTACTCTGCTACCACCAGCTGAACGTAATAATAATACAACTAGTGCCACCCACCTCTTGATGGCCACCGTCTTTCCCTTGCACTTTCCCTTGTAGACTTTCCCGAAGGACCCGCTTCCGATGGTCTCCTGGAACTCGATGTCCAGGATCTGGAGGTGAAACTTGTGAGGCAGCGTGGCTCTCAGTTGTAGCACGTCAATCTTCTCTGTACACCACGGAATACAGGCTATACAGTTAGGTCTGGCTTCAAATCCATTATACTCCTCAGGGAGTTCAGATGGAAAGTGAGTACACACTGACTCATTTACGAGAGTGAGATATTTATTATATTTTTTTTAATTCGGATTCTTTCACTTATTTTAGGTGTAGAAACATCAATAATTGTGATAAGTCTGGAGTACAAGTCTTCTCTACTCCCCAGGGAGTTGGAGAAGTGAGTGCACACTGACCATTGATTGGGGTAACAAAATGTAGAAGAATAAAGGGTACCTGTTGTTTTGGGTTTAGACGATAGGTCTGGATTTAATTCTGTTCAAAATATATAATTTCCCTTCTGAATTTCTAAAAATATATACATTTCTACAACCTTGGAACAAATTAATTCCCCTTCACTCTCCCCGCAACAGTTCCCCGACTTGTTATTAAAAATCCCTGACATCTCCAGTGTCCAAGTCCACAGAATGATCGTAGCGCTACGAGAATTGTAACTCCATGTTGACTCTCGTAGCGCTACGATTATTCTGCAGAGTGTGCCACGGTGGCCACCATGTGAGATATCAGAGCAGCAGCATCCCTGGTTACTTACCTCTGGTCATACTGCGGAGCTTCCCGAGGGGGGAAGGCACGGACACGTACGACCCGTCGCCCCCAGGTTGGGAGTAGTCGCCGCAGGCCGACTCATCCTGTGGTCTCTTGTGGTGCTTGATCAGTGTTACGATCTGGTCGTGGCCTTAAAGAGACACCCCGAGAAATTGTAAACGGATATCACACCTCGTTCTATGACATATATTGAAGTGAATTTTACATCAGACCCATGAAAAACAAGCCCCATAAATCTGTCTCACTTACTAAGCATAAAACATGTTTTAAATTGTTCCGTAGTTGCATATTGGACATTTGGTCTATTTGGTTGTCAATAGTATATCGCTGAATATTAATTTAATTCTACTTTCCTTGTCAGAGACAAATATTAATGAACTTAATCACACCAATTAAATTAACAACAAGATATCAAAAATACCATAAAGAATACAACTGGAATTAATTTTTTAAAATGGATAATCAAGACACAAATTGCCGAGTACCACAGTGCACAAGTGAGTTATCTGGCCTTACCCTTCTCATATGCCCACATGAGGGCAGTCTGCTCCTCCTTCTTCTCACTGCCACCATTTTGGTCACTGACGGCCGCAATCAGGTTCATGTCTGCGCGACATTCGAGGAGAAATTGGACGACGCGGATGTGACCGTGGTAGGCTGCACTGTGGAGAGCTGAGGGAAAGAGAGGAACACAGTCACATGTCTTAGTAGTAATTCAAGGGGAGGGGGTTGGGGGCAAAGTGGGAATCCTCCACACAAAGTGGTGGGTGGTAGCACAATGGACTTCGGAGCCAAAGAGACTGGATTCAAATTCTGTCCTATCAATGTTCGTGACACTTATAATCCGAATGCCGACCACCAGCTTAGTAGTCCGACTGAAGCGATTGCTTGCAGTGTAACCAGAGTAGTGTTCCTTTCTAGCTGTCCTTTCCGTACTTTCATGTGCAGTTACACTGTGCGGTGTTGATCTTTAATAACTGCACATGCGTCGGACAGAAAGTACAGAAAGAACAGCTAGAAAGGAGCACTACCCAGGAGTGTATTAAGGCTGCATTTACACTACTACTTTACACTATACAACTTTTTTACAAAGTAGTTGTTGGCTAAACAGGTTAGTATTAAAACAGCAGGTGATACTGACCGGTGTGTCCGTCGTTGCCTTGGTAGTTGATGCTGACCACTGCTTGGTCCAGGAGAAACTTGATGAGCTCCAGGTTACGTCCATTGGTGCAGGCACTGGCGAGTGGCAACACAATGAATAGTCCTTGTACATTAATACATTTACCAAATTTGTGATTTACCTTGATTCATAATACAAGATGTACACATTGTACTATACTTGTACATGTATTTATGGAAACTTAAAACTGCAACGTCCATGTTTTATATTTCTCTATATATGCCTGCTAAAATTGAAAACAACAGTGACAAAAATACTTCAATAATTATAATAACAGTAGTAGTACTGTATTCGACGTATTAAATGCCCTGCTCCAATAAACGCCCCCTTCAACTATTTAGAAAAATTATAATATATCGTACCTAATAATTGCCCTGAATAAAACATTAAACAAGTTCCAACTGTTGTTTCATCATCTAAAATCACGCACACAGCACACATGTTGTGAGGAACGTTCTCTCTTTGTAGTAAGCTAATCGCCGACTGTATGTGTCCACATGTTCTTTTCACGAAATCGCCTGTTTACACTAGTCGTATTTAACATGAAGATGAGTTCTTCCGAAGCCATTTTAGGTCTACTCGTGGTTGTGTCGTAAATCGTTGTCATTTATTACAAGGGTTATGTCATGTTTTAAAACTACAACATATGCAGTTTGAATAGGTTTTAATTACAAGATCCAAACCATACGTTATCTCACAAGATCACAATCTATCAAACAAGATCCACACATCATCGCACAAACATCGATCCAAAACTTGACTTGTATATTCCCCACCCTCGTAATACTGCGCATAATCTGATTGGTTGGTTATTTATAAAGTCAAGGCATCCCTGTGCGCACATAGTTATGCGCACATAGTTATGTGCATTTCATTATATAATGTACAGCTTTAGTTTTATCGTATATTGTGTCAATGTTTAAAAACAGTAAAATAACCTGAATTTTAAAAAGCAAACGATCCTCCCAATTGCGTTGTTTTTTTATAACTTTAATAAATGCCCCCCAGTATCAATTTGTTTAATGCCCTGGGCGTTTAATACGTCGAATACGGTATGTTGAGAAAACATAGGGATTTCTTTCGATTGATTGACTGATTTATTGTTTTATGCATTTCACTCACACACTACACTAATTAATAATTAAGCAGTATAATTAAAAAAAATATGCAAACATGGGCAACAGGGGAAAGGAATGTTCAATGATCTCAGGCCAGGGTCAGCTGATATGAAATAACAAACTGAACTATACATGTGTTTGGGTTACTGGGATCACTGCTAACCATGAATGGTCTCAGACGATAAAGCATTTCAGCAGCTCCTTTCATTGAAAAATAATACCAATCAATATAACTATTTACTATCACCCTCTATATAAAATAGAAGTTTTTATCTGTTTGTAAACATTATGATTATCTCCCTTAGACCAGAAGCCAAGTTGGGCAATACCAGGATTACCTCCCCTACTCCACATACCTTGAGGGTAGCTTGCATGATGGATCTGGATGCATACTGAAGACCCCTCGCTCCCAGAGTGACCAGTGTGGTATAGCCACGCTTGCTTGCTTGTACAATCAACTCATCGATGTCCTGAAGAAAAAACAATTCAAAATTATTCTAAACTTTTCAAGTTGGCTTAGACTATGAATGCTATCTTCGTACAAATTCAGCAAAATGATAGTGTTATTATCTATTAATGTCAAGATATATTTATAACTGACTGGAAGAGAACATGTGCAAATGTCATCGATGAGGGGGATACTTCGTCTACCGTTGCATAATTGGTACCCACAACATTAGCCTAAGATTCATGCATCAATTTTGATTTTGATTTTAAACAGTATGCTAAATCTAAGTTGAAGTCTAATGTGATTAGTGTCTAAGTGACATGCACACATTACGACGCTTTGAACAGCATCATATATCACTGTTTTTATGTGTTTTTGAGGTGCAGTAACATCATAAAATGCACTTTAATGCATTTTCTTAATCTGGAGTAGTCTAGATTACGGAACATCAAATTTAATCTATTTTCATAATTTCACGTCCTATAATATTGAAAGTACATTAGGACCACCTGCCTCGAAAGATAAGCCTACAAAGACAGATGAGAAAGGACGTGCAACTGCTAAGTTTCTATTTATAATATTTTAACCATCTTCCTGCTAGAAATTTAAAATGTAAGCACAACTAATTTTCTCTGTTGAGAGGGAAAATGGTTAACTGTATAGGAAAATGTCCATGCTGAAGGCAACCAGAGATGTCATAAAGAACACTGCCTGTGCCTAATCCAGTAGGTTTAGGGCTAGATAAAAATAAATGACATAAAGCAATAATCAAGAATCATAGCAACATCTGTATTAGACAGGTAAGTGGTATGAATGAATATTGCAACTTTCAGAAAACTTCATTCTAGTGAATGAATGAATATATAATTTAACATTGTTGCAGGAATATCTCACCCATTTACAACGATGATAATATTTCCAGAATAATATATTGATTATTTTGTACATCGTTTTGTCACCCATATGCAAAGACTACAAATATTTGCATATTTGAAATTTCAATGATTTCCCAGTTGACATAAATAATACCTGTAGTTAACCCTCTCCATGTTGGAGGCTACCAGAGATGCCTAAAGAGCAGTATCTGTGTCTAATTCAGCAGGGAGAAGGTTAATCCAGTTTCAAACTGTCAATTAATGAATAATTCTGAATTTGGAATCACTGTGATGAAAAGTGAGGCAGGGTGACATACCTTCTCCCGTTTAGCAAGCTGTGGATGTACAAACTTCTTGAACAAAAAACTGGAGCCTTTTGTTAGTGGTGACAACAACCATATCACAAACACTATCTTCAGTTCATAATAAAATGGAAACCTGAAAAACAAACACATAAACATTAACTTTTAAATAAAAAATAATATATATTTACACTAATTCTATATCATATATATGCATTAGCTTACCGTAACATATTTCACAATATTTTCCATAATAATAATATTATAGGTTCTTTATTAACCATTCATATATTGATAAATCTGATCAATGGCAATAAAAATCTCAGCGTGCACAATCCTTAATGTTTGACCTTCAGATAATCTATCTATTTCTATAATCATAAACATATATCTCTAGTTGCGGTTAGCCGAGCCAAAGGCCATACACTAACGACATTAACCACCAGTTTCTCCATACATAAATTATTGACATGCATCCACTTCTCAATAAGATCATGGATTCGATTGTACAGCTATAGCATATCAGCCTTGACCCCCGACCTGAAAGCAGGTCTGTAAACAAAGTTCTATAACCTTGTGAAAGCTGTAAGCTAAGCAGTTAAATCCTCTCCCACCCACCCCATTGCCAGTTCTCTGTAAATTACAATAAATCATAACATGATAAATTATTTTCAAAATGTAAACAATTTCACACTAATCCTGTTACTTTTCCCATTTTGTATTATTATATTATTATATATATAATATTTTCTAAACCATATTTTTTTTATATTAAATATTATTACTATTATACCTTTTAAAAATATTTTGTTTCCCAATATACATTCTGTAAATTGTCAACATAGACATAACAAACTTGGCAGATATCAGTCGTTAACATACATGTAGAACATTTAGCAGGTGTTTACATGGATATGTACACTTAACGTAACAAGATGTTATCATTGGTAAGAATGTTAAACAATTTTTCACAGATTCAAGATATTTACTGTTTACGAGTTCTGCAGATATAGGCATTGTAAGATAAACACAAAGGATGGATGAACGACTTGTTCTGTTAAACTGTTACCATGTTTTGTGCCCTGTAACTTAACCCATCTTTAGTTGTGAGAACATACTTTATAATCTATCCACCTCTACCTACCACCTCTACAATAGAAATATGATTATGAATATTTATGAATTGCTTATTCATGGCAGACTAATCCCAAAAGAAATGTCCTTTGTGTGCTTACTGTTATTATTAATGTTCAACTCAAACATACCCTTGTGTGTATACCTAGAGGAAAACCTAGGAAAATACCGACACCCACACTCGCCCCTTTTATATATTTTGGTCTATGGATTTACGATATTGGATGACATTAAATATAGGTCTATTGACATAGTGGATGACATTAAAAATAGGGCTATATGGACATATAGTGTACATATATATACACGACAAAGGCTTATGACTATAGTGGATGAAATTTTAAACCTACGTCAAGGGTCGCAATGATTGAGTGAGTGAACTGTTCTTTAATATTGTTCTTTCACACATGAGGAAGGACATATAATGGAAAACATTAAACAGCCAAGGACAAAATTTAATGTAGGTCCGGGAACATACAGTAGATGACATTTAAAATACGTTTTCTAAGAAACATGGTAGATAAAAAAATATATTTAAAAACCAAGCGAAATATCAAGTTCCCCTTTTGTGCAACACAAGAAGATCTAGACTTACATGATCCGTCACGTGCTACTAACTTTGTCTAAGTCTGTGTTACCTAACACCATCGGTCATTTAAAAAGTTTAATCGCTCCGATGTCTCCTATACACACTGTCAAGTATTATCACCAAATCAAAACCTCCACAAAAATGTCAGCTATTCTATACAACCTTCAACAAATTGAATATAAAGAGAAGAGAAAGAAAAAAAACTTTTTGTAATAATTTAGATCAATACATTACTTTATGACACACTTAACGAGTCCAAAATGGGACGTTATTTGTTTAGTTTTCAATGGCAGATCTGTGAAATGACAACTGTGATGTGTATAGTCGTAAGCCTGCGGGTGTACTGTATTGTAATAATTCCTGTTGCCGAGAGTCCATAACACCTGGTGCATGACAATAGGGTGTGCGTACAACTGTTACCAGCATGCAACAGGTCTCTGTGCTGCATAATTTATTAATACTACGTGCGATACAACTTCCCGTATTCTGACGCCAGAATCCATAAGGCCATCGATAAATCGAGTTCCATAGAACGTGAAAATATCGCCAAGGAAACCATACAGAAATCCCCAGGTTTGATGCGAATAAATACACTGTTGACCATTAATTGGGATTATTTTCAGAAAGTCTGCATGTCAAATTGACATTTACAGGTTTACTAAATCATAAAATTGTAAATTTAACCCTGTCCCTACTGGATTAGACACTGTCACACTTTTATAGGTCATCTCTGGTTGCATCCAGCATGGCGAGGGTTAATATACATCTAAAAGCAGATTTGGTAGTAAAACCTGAAAACACAGCTTACACAGGAAAAAACGTCAATTTTCATTAATAATAACCATTCATGAAACTTTCCGCGGTTGATTATCGACACTGCTAATCCTACTAAGTACGTAGAAAATGGCCGTTAGTTGTGTTCAGAAATTCCACAATGTTTCGGAAACAATACCTATGCTGGTACTACGGTACAGTCAAGAAAAGCTGACCTTAATGCCCATTCACGGCTATCGACTACCTGCCATGATCTCATCAGCTATAATTACACGTAATACTATACCTTTGTCCCGCTACTTTAGTAATTTTAGAAAAGACAATCTAGATAAGAACTTTGCCAGCATTATCTGTGATCATGAGCAGTAAGTGCCTTGGATGTCACGGCGTCAGGTGAGCTTTGTTCCCCAGAAACAAAAACTTCCTTGTGTCCCTTGGAGGAGTGTCCTGTCTGCCCCCCACCACCATCCACCCACCCTCCCCAATCCTTCATGAAGGTGAAGGTTGCTTGGCCTGCCATCACCACCACCCCCAACCGCCCCAATCACGGTTTCTCTGATCCATAGTAACAGAAAAAATATATACCCAGGCCTTTTCAAACTTGTACTGGAGCCATAGAAATTCCATCACAAAGGTGCAACTATCCTTTGACTTAGGTGTGTGCATATAATATCCACGCCACCGCTGAATACGCCAGTGTGTTTTCTCCACAAAAAGATGAAGCATGTTTAGGAATATATTTCTATGGACACATAGTTCGGTTCATTATAACCCGACGAAAAAAACACCAACGGAATAGAAATTCTCCTTCCCCGATTGATCCGATCGCATACATATTAGAACAGTCGTGTACAATGTTGTATACATCCCGGCGTCAATAATCTATGATATATTCATGTTCTCGGGGTGTTTCGATGAATAAGTGACCTACTTGATAGAGCTGTGTAAACAAACTGAAAGACACATGGTGCAATTAAAGCTATACATGGCAGGTAACTTATTGTTTGAACTAGGTCAGGGCTGGTAGCGACTGTGAAGGTAATGGTCTGGCCATCCACTTGACAAAGGCTTTACCCATCTTTTGAACAACCCATGTGAATGTTTTGATGACTTTTACGTTCCAAGGAACATACATCCTGCATGTAAGAATGTATGTATAAGAAAGTATGTATAAGAATGTATGTATAAGAAAGTGTGGATAAGAATGTGTGGAAGGATGTATGTACAAGAATCAATAAATCAATTTGGTGGCAACCATACAATTCTTTTGATTTTGGTAATATTTCGCTTGTTGGGGAAAATAATACAAAATATGACAGAAACACACGACTGTGTAGGAAGTCAGTCAAAAAATGTCCTGCTTCAAAAGACACGTAAAAAAATGTATCATATGGAAGCAATAATTTCTGCTTCAAACTATCTCTATATAATATGGTAACGAATACTACTTCAGGATTACTTGAATGACAACCTAGATAAGACACTAAAATGACAGTGTAACTCTACTAGTAGGCTTTGTGCTGACATGTTCCATTGACCTTTTTTTTCTGGTACTTGTGTTACAACAATCTAAATTCAATCTTGACAATTGTGAAAGCGTATACTTACCATGATAGCAACACATCGGAGAAGGTCTCTACACATAGGAAGAGGGCAAACACTATCCAATACATCATCCATTTCACCTGGAAACATAAGAAATTTGAACGTTATTTTGGTGCAAGAATAGATTTTGCCATTCAATGGGGAAAGGCAATTACACCATGAGCCATTGGTTTCTTTTCCTCAAAAATGGCGAGCTGAAATTCTGAAAAATCTGCAATGGCAGTGGCTATTTAGATTTCCATCAATATAGTTAGATAATAGATGGCACTTAGATCAAGATGGTTTTCCTAAATCCTGACCTGCAAAGATAACAAATAATGCAGTAAGAAGAAGAGGTCATAGGATTTATATGCAGTTTGGTAATTCAGTTATTTTTACATTTATTTCTAGAATTGTGACATTATTGTCTACAAATTATTATCCCACATAATAGTCGATGACAGACATTTGAAATCATATCCATTGTAATCTGTATGTCTTTCTGTTTATTTAAACATCTAAAATCGAGGAAATCTTTGCAAAGAAGTAAGTGAACACTGTATGCTTGTAGAGGTAAAAACAAAACAAAAAATTATATAGCACTAAAACCATACATGAACAAATGAATTAGTGCTTTACGTCACAGTGGGAATATTCCACCCATATGCGACAGTGAGTGAGTGAATATGGAGTTTAACGTTGCTGCGGGATCCATATGCGACAGAACCATACAGATTGAACCGAGGATGTCACCGTCAAACGTGTCATCACCACACTTCTCATAAAATTCAAACTAGCAATTTCTTTACAGAATGCACTACAATGACCAATTTCTTTACAGAATGCACTACAATGACCAATTTCTTTACAGAATGCACTACAATGACCAATTTCGATGACCAAACCCGACCAATAAACTTGACAATGGATCATCTGGATGTAGTTAATACAACAATACCCTCGATGAACGACACTGAATTTCAGTAGTGGTTACGTTGCAAAAGATGTGAAATAAAACTACGGCATTGAAGTAGCAATTGCTTGGCTGTGCACCTTTATATCTGTTTTACAGCTATCACTGTGTAATTCCTCATGTAATAAAAACATCTGTAGTACTCTAACCAATACAGCTATTGTTCCTTTCTGCAATTAATCTTTGGAACTCTGAATTTTATTGCAAATGTGCTTTAGTACATACTAACTTGGCTTCTTTGATGAGTGAAAATATCACTTGCTTTTATTCTTTCTTTTTTTTACCCCTATTTTCTATCTATTTTGATATTTATTGCAAAAGAGCTTGTTTCCCTTTGCTATCATAAGACCCACTGAGAACAAGATGCTTTGAGGTCATGGTTGGAAGCAATCAGACTGCATCATGAGCAAACGAAAGATTATAAAACCACAATGAAAATTGTAATAATGTCTGGCTGTCAAGTGACAATATGAAATATGCTAATTCACTTTATTTCAAATCTTATGAAATTATATTTCCCGAAAATATTTCGGACCACCAAAATTCTTGATTTATTCTGCTCTTTTGCCACTATGTTCGTAGATTTTCATTTTCAAATAACATAACTCAAATAAATATATGAAGCCAAGTGGCAATTCCAATACAAATTTAACATGGAACAAATATGATATGTTGTAATATACATGATATACATAGATCTATACAAAGACTCATTACTGTTGACCAAAGAAAATTAAACTTCAAACATCCAAGGAAATATTCCACAATACATGTCTGCATGTACAGCTGGTGCTGACATATAATAAAGTATTAACAAAAGACGTCAAATGCTGTGACCAGATTACCGATAATCAACCGTATTCCTACATACTAAACCAATATTTGTACCACAGGCCGGTTGAGCCCCAACAGCATTACCCTAATATCTCAGGCCTTCTAATAACACATCAGATTACCTTAGTACAATTCAGTGATAATTCCCCTACTGCCGCCAAGTACCAAAAGGACAATCACAAATTATATAATATTATAATTTATAGAGAAAGAGGTCAATCTCTTAATTAAATACTGAATTAGATTTGTGTAAATATTGATAAATTACACTGTACACTGATATTTAATATCACACACACACGCGCGCGCGCGCACGCACGCACGCACGCACACACACACACACACACACACCACACACACAAACAAAATAAGAAGTGATTGGTAAAAATAATGTATATTTTAAAAGTTGGACTACCGAGTAAATTACTTTTATTTTACCAAATGTTACTACATACAGTACTAGTACTTTCAACTAAAATATGACAGCCTGGCAATGGACATGAGCAATATAAATTGTCACAAGCACTATGTACTTTCAATACTGTCAATATACGCATCACAGAACATATATGAATTAATGAAGAATCACTTTCCGTGACACCTTTCATAACTGTCCAATAAATATCACCAATATCGCATTCCGAATATTTATTCCACGTACAGTAACCAGTTGACAACGGTTGGTTTGAGTACACAACCATGACCAACGCCACTCCAAAAGAGACGAATCTCAAACTGACATTGACATCATGGGACTTGTGTCCATTTCAATCAATCATATGTGTCCGTCAGTTATGATTAAGGGAGTGTAAACAAGGCTAAATTGGTCAACTTAACATGCAGCTTACTCCAAATGACTTGGAAGTAGGTCAGAATGTTGGCTTCGTGCCAGCGCGTAGACTTTGTCTATTGTTTGCAGAGTGACAATTACATACAGGTACGTCAAATCCAATCGCAGGGAGGCCAACACATGTACACACAAAGCATTATCAGCTACCAGAAATGTCACTATCGAATTGACATTGTCAAGTAGTATTAAATATTCATCATTTTCGTTAATGACTTATTTCCGATTGAGCAACTCAACATAAACAAGTTCACCACAAATATGTGTTATTATATTTTTTAATGTAATAATTTTCACGGAATGTGAATTTTAAATAATTTCACTACAGGAATCTTAACACCCATCCGATGATAATCTTCTTAGTCGAGTTAAGTAGGGAAACGACTGTTTACAACATTAATCACGATTGAGGTGTCACAATATTTTATCCCCCAATAAATAAACGGTGGACAGCCGTCTTTACAACACTGGGTCACCAAATCTAATGGACATTCAGACATACATATCACAGCAAATTGATCTGCCTTCCAGGCATGTAGGGGGATGGAGGGGAGGTCGAGTCGGGTTTCTGGGGGTAAACCCATTTCGGCTTGATGAGTCCCTCAGGTACGATAGAAAACTAATACGTTGGGTTTCTAGGGGTAAACACATTTCGGCTTGATGACAGTCCCTCAAGTACGATAGAAAACTAATACGAAAACAGGTCTGGGCAGTTTATAAGCTATGTTTCTGTTTGCTGTATATCAGCAGTGACCCACACATACAAACTCCTGACACCAGCTCTCCAGTAGGTCAGCCTCACCCACATACCTGGGACCCG
>JAUTBV010174563.1:0-10846 GCA_032361325.1 Lepetodrilus fucensis | reverse complement strand
CGATATACATGTGTTCCAATATGCATGTGTAACTGCTCTCTCCCCCCTCCCTCCCCACCCCTCCTCCCTCGCCCACCCCCTTTAATGAAGCCATCCTGTATATAGTTTTACACCCATGGTCTTGTTTTAATTACATCCATCATGTTCATGGGGAAATGACATGCACACAGCCAGATCATGCATGCAAACTGCTCATTAAGCCATGTTACTTGCATTAATTATTCAAATGCCTGGAATTTGGATCACGTAATTACTTATTAATATCCTTTCACGTCAACATTCATTTATTTAGTCATTCATCGATTGTTTAACCTATCTGGTATGATATGGCGCCAAATTCATTAAAATTATTCAACTGTAGATTAAACAAATTAAACAGATTAAACAAACTATTTATGGTATACAAAACTGAAATTATATTTATATGTACACAATAAAAATATGATATTTTGATTCAACAGCAATTTCTAAACTAGAATATTTTGATAATTTTCCAGAAATATTCAGAAAGTCCTATCAATACATATAATTCTTATGTGAATGAAGTATTGTTTTACGTCAGTGGGAATATTTCACACATACATGACAATATTAAAAAAAATATGTTTATTAACATGATTAAAGGAAACAACTACCACAGGCATCAATGGTAAAAGAAGAAATATTCACGCTATAATACATGTACTCTTACATTGCAAGCCTTGATCTACACCATTGTGCTCGATGCCTCACACGCACGCACGCACGCGCGCGCACGCACACACACAGACACACACACACAATACGTGCCAGTGTTTCATGCCAATGCTTCGTGCCGGAGTACACGCCACATCTACCAGCCTTATCAGTTGCACCAAGCCATGCACCTGCACCCAGTATATTACTAACATACGCACTGCACTGCACATTGTGCTGGCAAACCTTGCTTACATTCACAGCTGTCCATATGACACACAAGTTTAATTAATTATGACAGGAAGCCCTGGTCATCGTACATCATATCAGTATTTTTACTGCCAATGTTCCCCAGTGGGATATTGATTACGGTTATCGATTGACGGCAACAAATGAGCACGTGTACAAACGTATTTACGTGACCAAATGTACAGAGCTCTCTCGGCGATAAAATGCAGAGAGCGCTCAGTTGCAGAGGTATGTTATTATATTATCCTGGAAACTGAAAGTGCTCGTATCATGTCATAAACAATAACGGTATCTCTTCGTTGAAATTGCAACTGTGTGTATTCAAATTATGCCCTATATTAACAGTATTTATTCGCTGAAAACGCAACTGCGCGGATTCAATTTATACCCTATATTAACCCTATCTATTTGTTGATAATGCAACTGCACTTATTAAAATTATACCCTAGATAAGAAATTATGACATGGAACAATCTCAGTGGGTGTTGTTATGTCAGTGTGTTACGTTGTATCTCTAGTGTTGGGTCGGGTGTGTTATGGTGGTGTATCTCGGTGTTGCCTGTGTGGTGTGTTACATAAGTCGGCCTTGTATCTGGCCAGTTACCATGGGTTACCAGGCTAATTTCATTCATGGTAGCAAACATGATCAGTTACAACGAGACTACAGAATCAATCAACACGGCTAAATTTGACACTGCAACTTTTACTCTCTGCTGGCAACGCAAATTGATTCCAATCTTGTACATGTCTTGTATAATTACTTCCACAGCAAATATCATAAAAGTTCAACATTCAGTACATGAGCTATATGGTATAATATATATGTGCAATGTAGACGGTGGACTACAGCTACTGTAGTCACAAATTATTAAAAGTCTTTGACTCGTCATTTTGTAATCAAGAATAGTTTCCCCCTCATCCATTTTAATAGAAGAACAGACAACGTGGATATTTATAGATGCAATGTTTTGATGAAGATGACCTTGACCTTTGAATAATGTATATCAATCAACAGATTACTCGAGACTGTGAAGGTATATTTGACAAACATCGCGCAACCATTTCCTGGAATATTGCACACACAAACATTTTCTGTATTTTAAAAAAGAATTGACCTAGATTTCCAAATTTATTCTCATAATAATTATTTACCGATATATCCCAATTATTAAAAGATAATGAATCATTGAATATGTGTAAAACAATAACGTATTCACACATTACAAGACAATGTAGGTAAAGACTGAAAGTTGAGTTACAATTAACTAAAAACTTTAACACAGTTAACAAATATTTGTATCCTCACTAAACCACCTGAATGAAAGAAACAATCTGTTTTGTTGTAATCTTTTGGCAATACGAAAGAGACAAATTGTGACACAATCAATACTGTCTTCTATTATATTCTGCTAATGTGAACATTAGCCCAAGCAAGTGAAATAAATTGGGCAAGTTTAAGCCCAAAGCCTTCAAAAGCATTCACCAAGATGAGTAGCAATCGACAAGTAACAGAAATACATCAAAGACATTTCTAATGCTTTCAACATCTTAATTTGGTTATCGAGCTACGTGCTCAAATGAATCCTTCTAAATTGAAATAGTTGCATTGAAAAAGAATGCTGTAGCTCAGCTGGTACTTATGTTTACTTGCAATATTGTTAAGCAACTTTTTAACATAAAGAAAGTCATCGCATATGAGCGAGTTATTCCTGCTGTGACCGACGTAAAGTATTAATTCAATCAATTAAAACAAATTTAAACAGAAAGAAAATATATGAAAATTGAGAAGTGCCCATTCACTTTAATGTTGGAAATCATATCACATTCTTAAATTTTATCAAGGCAAAACATTTACACAAGGAAAGGTTAATGTTTCTCACCCACTCATTTGCCAGTGTATTGTATTTCAGCTGAATAAAATTAGTCACCATAATAGACACTTTAATATGGTATTTCTTTAACCTTAAAACAATAGCAGTCTTTTCATAGAGGTGCATAACATTACCTTTAAATTTATTATCATCCAAATTTGGCCCCACTCAGAAAATTCTGACGTTGTTGACCTCTGTCAAACTAATTAAAAAATGTAATCAAATTTAAATGAGTCACCATTTTTCAATCCATGTGAAGTGTTCACAATGCATAATTTTCACTCAAAGTACGTTCCATGTATTTTGAAGAGCCATACGACCTAGAAACCTAAATTGATATGATAAGTCCCCATAGGGGTCTGTGATACAATGACAGACAAGTAGTAGGCACATTTGTAGAGATAATATTGAACACACCAATCAGAGATCTAAGATAATAAGTTGATAAGTAATGTCACCGGCTATCAGAGACAACTTATGATTATCGCAACATTTACGATGGTGAAGAATTAAATTTCAAACATAATTCTTCAAATCAAATAAGACTTCTTAATGGCATTTACTTCAAAATGTTGAGAAATAATTGCACTGAAGGAATAAAAAATGGCGTGGGAATATCCAAGACAAGAAATCACGAGAATACCAGTCGTGAGTTCATGAGGATATATCGCAGTTTTGCGTTCAATGTTCACCCTAGATTTTGAACCTGAGCTGAAGGTTCATAAAGGTAAATGCGACAAAATTATGTACCTATTGGGGATTTAATTTCAGACTATAACCATTATTTAGTTACTATTCGCAACACAATTTGAATTAATAGTAGGTCAGTTCCAATTACCTGCAGCAGAAACCAAGAAAAGATAATTCTATGCTTACAAGAAAACAACCAATTTCAAGAGTAATCTCCCTTACATCATATACGTTTTCAAACTGTGAAACAAAAGAAATATGCAGACACACTAATGATGGAGAGAAGGAGAAATTATAGAGAGAAAGAGTTGCTCTTGGTGGCAGGAGTGGCGCAAACATCAAAGCCCATGGGAAATGATTAGCCTGTCACAGTTCTTGTCACTGTCAGGATACCCCCCCCCCCCCCACACTTCTTTCCCTCCCCCCATCGCCTTCCATGCCAACTCCGAAGAGGGACCACAGGTGAGAGAGGCGAACTAAGAAGTGGTCATCTCAAGACTCAATCAATCATTCCACCAGACTTTGTGTCAGCACCACAGTACCAACCCTTCCAGACTACCACTTCAGATACTTTCTCCACACTTGCATTGCTCAGTACTCTACTTGTCATCAAAGCCAGACATCTATCTATATTTCCAACACACACACAAAAAGAAGAGAAAAAAAGAAAGAAAAAAAAAATGTAAATGTTTGAGACGGTCCCTGTCAGTTTGAGAAATATCTATGGAGATTAGCTGGTGAAGAGAGATTGAGACTGGGCACAATGGGTTGATATTGGGATGGATACAGTGAGATATAATGACTTGCTACCAGGAATGTCCCTCACAAGGACTGGGCAGCTAAGCATGAAACATTTGCCTTTTGACACGGCAAGATTAGCAGCCATTAAAAATATGAATATAGCGAGCAGGTAGCTGTTTCTGACAGTGAGGTACAATGCTCTCGTAAGCAGTCACACCCACATTGGCGCGGAAATTCTACAGTGAAATACGTCTACTCACACGATGTAAGTGGATTTTTATCAGAATATTATTAAGTCTGTCGCTTCGTAATTCGCCTCTTTGGAAAAGGAACTGAACATTGACCGAGCGACCCCGATTCATGTATTTGGAGTGAATTTTTTTAAGCCCATCAATTTGTGAAAATAGCACAGCCGGGAACAAATAATTGTGCATTCAATAGTCTGTTTTTTTTTATTCTGACTCATCTCAGTAATCATGCAAGGCAAATTAAGGCCTCGGCTGCCGATAAAAATCAACACTTCTCGGCAGACCAGTTCTGAACGTAAATGAAGTCATCTGTATAAGAAACCACTAAAATGTAAAATGTTCTCACAAGAATTCAGAAACTTTTACCCTTTCACAATTGACATTAAAAAAATGTTTCCATTAAATTTTAAAGACAATAACAAACAAACAAAACTAATCCTTGGAATAAGAACAGAAAAAAAGCCACGATTCAAAACCGTTAAAATGCTTCACATTTTTAAAGCAATTAGTCACGTTACAATATTGCAATGAAAAACTATAATCGACTACGATGACCTATGCTTTCAAATATCACTTTGAATATTAAATGACAACAAATTGTTGATGGCAACAGAACTACTAACGGGAAGAAAGAGATCAACATCACAGCTGCTATTAATACCAAATTTGCAATGAACAGATATACATTTCACGTATCATAAACACAACTTTCGTTTAATGGCTGCATCAGAATGCCAGGTATAAACCATTAGACTGCAAGCAATCTACAATTAGACCAAACTCGGCCATCATTCCAGAGTTCAATAAAAACAATGCACGACATCGCTATTAATTATCCATTCTATCAGGCAAACAAATCTGCTGTTGAACCGGGTCGGTCGTAAATAGACTGCAGCCAGCCTATGTTTGGAAGACTTCTGCAAAATTGGCTTGAAGATGAAAATAAGTAACCAAATCGATTTAATTTCATCTGACAAACTGTACCAACGAACACATTTTGGCTGTATAAAGATAATATGAATGCTATTTAACCTCCAACTGAAAGCACCCAGAGATGCCTCCCATATAGTAGCGGCTGTGAATAATCCAGCAAAGACATGAAAAAACAAACAGTGACCTAAAAATCAATGTCGACAATATCAATGATCAATATAAACCTGGAAGAAATCAGATAAACAGCTCTAATGATATGTCGTACACCAAAATGACCTCTACTGTTGACATACGTACATAGACCTGACAATATTATGAAACACCAAGAGGAACAATACAAGGGTAACACCAAATGACATCTAAAATCTTGAGATCACCGATTTTGTGATTGAACTTTGGATATAAAAAGAAAAGAAAATGAACCTACTGGTACCTTATTTTGGCAGACTACAATGTGGACAGATAAATGGTCGTGCACAAATTAGTTTAAAAAAAAGTCTATTATTACGGTTCCTGTGATATCAAACTAAAAATAAAAAAATAACTGATTGAAGTTTGGTATACAATAGTGTTGACAAAGCATACATCAATGACAAAGTACAAACAAAAAAGAAGAACAAAATAATTCATCATTAATGTTCCTGGGATATCAATCTGCCATGTGTTCTTGATCACCGTTCTTTAACCAAGGTGAAGGCCAGTGGAATGAAAGGAACCGATATTCAATTCTGGCAACCAGGCCACTTCATACCCAACTTGATTAAAATCAATAATACAATGTCTAGCTACATTACTGACAAGGATCAGCCGTGACCTTGCGAATCGGGTGGCAATATAGCCGGCTCCCTAATGGATTAATTGCCCCCAGTAGCTTCCAGTGGGAGGTTGGGGGTTAATCAGTACCAACACCTAACCGACCTTTCGAGAGATTCCAGTACTTCTCGCAAATTAATTTGATATTTAATGGACGTTTCTCGCAAGGAATACTTGTGAGATTCTAGACGTGCACGTACGCATGAGTGTGGTAGTGGAATGCAATGATACGATTCATTATAGTTTTTGTCCCGTGGACAGCTTACAGAGATTCTGCTACCTTTAACCCTCTTGTTTCTCCCTCAACCCACATTACCCACCCCTACCCTACTACACACCCACAACCACAACAAGTTTAAATGATTTAGTTGTTTGCACAAGCCTAAGGGCGAATTACAAACATAGTTATAATAGTGACACAGCATTTCGAAATACTCAAACGATTAAAATTCCTTTAATCCTTTTATGATGAACAAGGATTGATTTTATGAATAATTAATATGCAGGTATTGTGCTAGGCCTACCGAGAGTAGTATTTTGATTGCTGTGTAGTGTATGCTTCTATGTCGAGTTTCATCTGAGGACTCTCGATACGACATTCCATTCTCTCAGCACCTTCTTTCATCATTCTTTGATCTTGATGTATAATATTGAACATAAATAATTGAAAATCTTTTTCAGGATATGAGTGAGCGAGTTATTGTTTTATGTCGAGTGAGAGAGTTATTGTTTTACGATGCAGCAGGAATCTTTCACCCAAGTGAGATGATTCAGGATATGACATGGTTTGCATCAACAGTTTATTCAATGTATCTCGCAAGAGTGGATCGTAGTGTGTGGTGTAGTATGGTGTGAAGTGTGACAGGTGGTTGCTGATACTCCACCCTCTTTCTTACACACATGCATGCATGTATGCGCACATACACACAACCTACCATAAAAAGTGCCAATATTTCTCTCTAATCATACATAATATTGAAATAGCTACTCTGTGATTTCAAAAAGAAGAAATATCCGGATAATGCCATAATGTAAACAAAGTGATAATATAAACATCAACAAGGATATGTCAGTGAAATTTACCTCACAGACACGCAACTAAGACATTGGATATCTAATCTAAGCAGCGGCAACAGTGACAATAACTCAAACTGAAGAATTAGCGCCACTGCAAGACCATCAAATTCTTGTGCGTCATCACCGTCTTCATCGCCATCAGAGTACCACCATCACCACCAGTGTGTCAGTGCACGTGACAAACTGAAGCAGGTTCGAGGACCAAAAAAGAAATACATGTACCCAATAGAAGCAGCAAGATTCCAGGAACAAATCAGCTCCTCTTTTGTTAGTACGGGTTAACTGACTTGCGAATGACGGTTAACTGTCTTGAGAATGACGGTCAACTGTCTCGCGAATGACGAGTTTCCACGTTACACAAGCTGACAGTGCACTAGCTTGACTAGAGACACAGGCAGAGTGGCTGCATCCAAGTGCACATATGGTGCGAGTTTGTGGAGGTCGGTGGCGGAGTCAGGAGAAGGAGGTGGGTGACCTCCCTTGCCTCCCCGGCTTCCATCGATTCCCTCGAGGATAGGAAGAATCTTATCAGTTCCAGGCATCTTCTGCATTCACCAAGAAAATTAATCACCATAAATGATATGGTCCTGTTGATTACAGCCATGGATGCTCGCTCCACCAGGGTGGCATTGAGGGGCTGATAAGGGCTTTCCCCCAGGAAGTCTGGATGAGCATCCACGGATTTGGTGGGGCGAAGGAAATTGGAAAAATCTGGGCTTGACTTCACTGCACAATGAGCATGACTGCACTTTGGAACCGAGTCACTTATTCCCGATAAATATGGATTGATTCGGAACACATCATGCAATCCAGCTTGTCACTGGCAAAGAGGTCAAGTGATGTGGATCTTTGAAAAGAAAACTTTACGTAAATTGGATCGCACTCGCTTGATCAATTGCAGGGAGAATTTGTCTTTGATCAAGGGGAATTGTTCATGCACTTGTATTTTTTCGTGACCTAGAATGAAGAAGCATCCAATTCTAGACTCAATCCATCCAAAGAATGTTGGAGTTATCTTTAAAAAAGAAATGTTTACTAGATAGTCAGATTAAAATTTGAATGCCAAGACTGTTATCTCTAGAAATTTGTGCCAAGACCATTAATAATTCATGATCAGATATCTTATGGACAACCTACGACATATACAACAATTCGCAAAACTTTCATTGCAATTCACTAAAACCCTTCATTAAAATTCACAAACATTTCATTACAATTCACAAAACTATTTTTACTGTAGCACAATATTATTTCACACAATAATATTATGGAACCATTTTACTATTTTTTATGCTCAACAAAGTTTTGTTGAAAATTCCCTACACCAAATAATGAGTTGAACCTGAAATCATGCTTAAAATGGTTGTGCGAACTCTGGGCTAGATTATCCATCATTTTAGATGGGGGAAAGTAAATCATTAACATATATAATAATTGGTATACTATTCATACAAATGGAGTCCCTGAAGGGCTTTTCTCGTGTTCTACAGTAAAAGTGATTATTTGGAATATTACTATTTGGGTACGCATATGGTGCAACATAGAGTACCTCAGGCCTAGAAGTTCTGTATTTCTCTGTTGAACAGATTGATGGGTAACGTGACCATATTTATGTGTCGTCTCCGAGACTGTTTCGTTTCCGGTACAGTCGTCACCAAGTTTAATGAGAAATGGAGACACAAGACTTTACTATCCTGAAGGCAGAAGTTCTATGGTCTCAATTATCCAGTCCCTGAGTATTCATACTTTCTTGCTATTTAAAGTACATGTACTATTGATTTTTATTGTAATGTCCATCTATCACAGAGTTGCATTTGTTTGTGTTTGTACGTGTGTGTGTGTGTGTGTGTGTGTTTCTCTCTGTGCGCGTGCACGTGTGTGTGTGTGTGTGTGTGCGCATGCATGTATATGTTTCTCTCTCTTTCTGTGTGTGTGTGAATGCGCGTCTGCGTGTATGTGTGTCTCTCTCTCTCTGCATGTGTGTGTGTGTGCTTGTGCTGTGTGCTATATGTGTGTATGCACATACATAATGGCCACAGAATTAGCTTAATGGCCATCATAGTCTCTTTCTTGGCATTAACAGCCTGCTAAGTACTAGCAGTGAGTTAGTGGCTGGTCTGTCTGGTGGTATTGTTGCAGGACTCAGGCTGCGGAGGTATCCATTAAGATAAAACTACTCGTACATTAGCCAGCGCTGAAAGCACAGACAGAAATCTTTTGTCTTGTTTTCCACTTTTGCTGAGAAAAGTAGTTTGTAAATATACATGAAATGGTCGATTCTTTTTGTTATTCTTCATATCACCATGAAAGCACTGAAACCTATATTACCACATAGAGGTAGTACACAACTTGGCGACACTGTACTTTGTCAATTTTTTACTGTGTAACATATCTGGTTGTTAAAAACATTCAGTGAATCAACTCGGTAAACATGATTATGATAATCAAGGGCTAATTATTTATTTATTTTCCATTTTAATCAAGGAGTGAGTGAATATGGAATTTAGCATCGCTGCGGGAATCTTTCACCCATTTTTAATCAAGGAATGAATGTTGAATCATTAGTAAATTCATTGTGCCATGAAGCTAATGGGTTACAAGACCAACTTCAATGAGGCATGAAGCACTTCATGATAAATTCTGAAATAATTTGCATGGTTACAAGTGTCAATACTTAGATACTCATCATCGATACAGGATATATGAATAGGACAAATGATGCTTAGCATGTGCTGCTCAGATGATGAATTACTGTAGTACATGGTTTATATCAAAGATGTCATTCACTGTAAATGAGATGAATCATATATATATGCATGTGTTCATAACATGTTATGTTTTTGTTTATTTTCGCTTGGGAGGCTAGTGGCGAAAACGGATAATTAAAATGAGCTGAGTTAAAGAGTAATCATAGATTACTCATGCAAGAACCAGAAAAAAAGACCAATGGATTTGTATCTTTCAGACATGCTGATAACGAATCATCAAAACTAGTTTTCAATGTCCAGCTTCAAAACATCCCACCCGGTTCTAGATATTTATCATATCCTATGTGCATTCCCAGATTAAAAATTTTGGCAATGAAAAAAAAAAGAATATCCCAAAACAGGGCCATCCAAATTTTATCAATCAAGCCATCGCCCAGACTTCCTGTCTGGTGAATTTCATGACTGCTGTCCTTGTTTCAGGATGCGATGAAACTGGAGCTGCCACCGCCCAAGATCTGTTGTACTACAGTCCAGACTGGGGGAAACAATGAATCATTATACGGGCTGACTGGAGAGAGCATGCCCTCTTCCCTTCTTCCCCACAAGTAAAAAAAAAATGGGAAAGAGAGAGAGAAATAGGGACAGAGTGAGTGTGGGAAGGGAGAGAAAAGATGGAGATATGAAAGGCAAGATAAATGAGAGAGAACGAGAAGGGAGAGAGAAATAGAAGGGAGATGAGAAAGACAGAGAGAGACACTGACAGTGAGAGAGAGAGAGAGAGAGAGAGAGAGAGAGAAAGAGAGAGAGAGAGAGAGAGAGAGAGAGAGAGAGAGAGAGAGAG